>VVHJ01026726.1:0-10777 GCA_015107715.1 Tylochromis polylepis
CTCGCTGTGAATGGTACTCATAGCCATTAATCAGTGGCCATTGATCAATGGGCTGTGATCAGTAGTTGTTGATCAATGGTCATGAGATTTTGCATTTTAATGATCAAGGAACTGTCCTCACAGCCCATTGTTCTCCAGTGGGCTGGTTTCAGTCATTATGCAAATCTGCTGTTTATAAGGTTGGAAACCTGCAGTCAGCTGAGACTGAAGAAGTCACTTGGATGAGTGATGAAATGTTTCTCCCACTGAAAACGCTACGTCCAGATGAACAGAATCAACTTTTTGGGATTTACTTACCTGGATGATTGAGCATGCATCAAGACATAATACCTAGTGTTTTCAGGATTTTTTCTAAATGGGGGTTGCTCATGGAGGGCTAACATCCATCCATCCCAGAGGGGATTGCTGGGACCTATCCTCACTGTCTGAGTAATCATACACAGTGAAAAGATTGCCAGTATGTTGCAGGGACTAACACTGACTGACACAAATATTAAAACAAACCCCTTGAAAACTGTAAATTTGGCAACAATATGATTTTAATAAGGACACAGTCCAACCCCATGCTGACCAAAGTCTGATTGCAACTGTAATTGTATTTTATTTGAGACCAGAAAATGGATTTCTATTTGAAAACTGTAAGATACAGAAGAAAATGGTATTGGTAAATATTAAGCCACTAAACTGCCATTGGCTACTGTAGACTGCACCTTATCATATCATTGAAATCTCCAAGTCTGGAATTCTACTGGAGAAATGGGATGGTTCTCTCCAAAAGATGTTTCCTCATTTTGTTTTGATAATAGTGATGGAGAGGCTGTCCATCACGTTGGTCCAAAATCTTCCACAGCAAGTTTTAATATTTCTACCTAGTCATATTTTGAGAGAGAAAGAGGGAAACAGAGGAAGAAACAAGAGTGCAGGGAATGATGGAAAAAGCTAAACATGAACAGAGAAGAGAAAAAAAGGTTAAAAAAAAAAGTCGAGAGGTTGTAAGAACAAGGAATGGAATGGGGGAAACAAAGCTACTGCCTGAAGTTGTATTGATTGAAATATATTTTTTGTTCAATGCAAAAAACAGTCATGTGCTGTGGGAGGACTGAGGTTGGAAGGTGCTTGCGGTGCAAAGAAAAAGTGTTTTAAATTGAGCTGCAATATATCATTCATCTGAGTCAAGTGATGTGGGCCCACATGTGGCACTCCTCGTTGTGTGCATGACCTTGTGAGTCAGAGTGAGAGTGGAAGAGTTTTGTGTTCTCACACTTTCTGTGCAAACAGTTCATAGTCATCTCTTTGTCTCTCCTCGAGACAAAAACCATCTACGGAGCCACACTGGAGACATTCAGCTGCATGAAACCATATTAGGGCGAGATATGAACTATCACACAGAGGGAAATTTGAATAAAGTGAACTCATGAATAACAAATATTTCATGCTTATTTTGTTTTTCTCCTTTTCTGTTTTCCCTGGTGTTGCATGAAAGCAGAGGAAAGTGAGCATCGCTCCAGCCGGAGAAAGAAAAAAAAAAAGCCAGAGAATGATAATCAGATAGCGGCTGCAACGACTGTCTGATTGGTTTGATATTCAGCTTTAATCACAGAGAATGCCGAATTCATTATTTATACATTTCCATTCTTTCCTTTGTAGTTATGGCCTCTGAAACATTGAACTTTGGGAGCTGTGTAATTAACGGATTGCCATGCTGTGCTCTGGATTCACAATGGCAGCCTCTGTAGTGCATGACTGTGTGCGGTATGTGTGCGCTTGCGTGTGTGGGGGAGAGATAGAGAAAAATCAAAGACGAATACCAACAGATGTCTCGAAATGATATTATGATAGGTTTTGCCTCTAAATGTCACAGCATCATAAACAGAGAGAAGAAACAGATTAAAAAGAGGGGAAAAAAGATGACACATATTTCAAAACACCACACCATCACTGTCACTGCCTTAATAGATGCAAAACTGTGTGCTACTTAGTAAAATTAGGAAAAGTTTCTGTTATAATGAATGTGCTATGTGGGGAGACTTTTCTTGCTCTTGTTCAAAAAGGATGTAAGGAAAAATGTCAAGGGAAAAATCCATGAGAGCAGCAAAGTTAAAACAAAAGACTGATCATTTACTTTTTTAAAATCCAGAAGGTTTAATTAATGCAAAGATTTCATAGAAATGGACACGTGAGGTTAAGGTTAGATAATCCTGGAACCGAAGTCAAAAATTCCACTTTACAGGCAAAACTACACAGGTTCTAGACCTGTGAATAATTTGTTTGGTATCATGAAGTGAAACAGTTTCTCTGTTGCAAAACAGCCAGTCTAATAAACACCAAGGGAGGAATAGTGATTAGCCAATCAGTGCCAAGGGCTGGATGAGATGTTAAAGTTGTTGTTCAGTGTTTTCAAGCTGTGCAATGCAACAGCAAGAGAAGGGGCTTATTCCAGCTGACATGGGAGGGAAGCCGAGGTACTCTCTGGACAGACTACAAGTCTCATATCCACATTTTCATCCAGTCAGCCTAACAACATGTGTTTTGGACTGTGAGAGGGAACTGGAAAACCCACAGAGGCATGAGGAGAACATGCAATCCCCACACAGGAAGGCCCCAGCCAACCAGGAGGTTCACACCAGAAATCATCTTGCTGTGAAATGAAACATAATTTTGTACAAAGTTGCAGCATTAGCATAATGCAATAACAAATGGAAAATTCTAGATAGAATTATATTCAGTCCTTTATCAACAATTCCTTTTACGCAAAGTCTGAAATCTGTTATATGTTAAGGTAATATTGGAGTTCAGTCTTGTTGGCCCCATATTTTCTAATTTTTAGGTTTCCCTGATTTTAGGAATATATATAATTAAAACATTATTAATAGAACATGGAAGGCTCTCATTCTGAAATGCCGCTGAAAACATTTCGAGTGATTTTAGCTTTTTTTTTCTCATGGATGGATCAAAGCGGGCAAAGCTTACCACTGTTGCCTCACAGCAAGAAGGTCCTGAGTTTGACTCCACCATCTGGCTGGGACCTTTCTGTGTGGTGTTTGCATGTGTTCTCTCCAGATAGTCCAAGGTTACTCATCCAAGTGACTTCTTCAGTCCAACACTGAAAAGTCACTTGGATGAGTCACAGAACGTTTCTACCAGTGAAAACACCACATCCAGACAAACAGAATCAGTTTTTGGGGATTTCCTTACCTGGATGACTGGAATGGATAAAGCAGGCCTTCCTAAAAGCCTTGATCATAACTGTATTGAAAATTTGTGGACTACACTTGAAAGCCAGGTTTGTGCCAAGAAACCAACCAGTTTAAATGAACTCTATTAATTTTGCCAAGAAGAGTGGTCAAACATCCTGTCAGAATTTGCCAGAAGCTTGTTGATGATTACCAAAAGCATCCAGTCAAGGTGCAAAACTTAGCTTAACTATGTATTTTTGGATGTGTACGTATATATTTGAGCCTCTATGTACTTTTGACCCTGTTTGGATTAGAAAAAAATTAATTAAAAAAAGAACACTTCAAAGAAATCATTAAATATCCAAAATTACCGTGACATTCATGCCCATGATGAGTGTTTGTAAACAGCTGTACTCTAACTGACTCTAGGATCTTCCCAATCACTGAATTTTTATCCCCCTGTTGATACTTTTGGAAAGTATATGAAGACTGTCACCCAAACGTCATCCAGTATGAGGATATCAGAGTAAAGAGCTCTCGTATGTGCACTCCAGATGATAATATTGTTGTTTAATTTACAGAGGTTTTTCCTCCTAGACTTTCATGCACTACTAATCTGTTTTTCTGAATATATTCACACTTGATTATGGACCACTGGCAGTGTTTTTTGTGTGTGTAGGAAGTGTGGTGTTTATTCTGCATTCAAGGTAGAATTCAGAGCCAAACGCTGATACAGGAAATGGAGGTTTTCATGCTGGGTGGTTAGATTTAGGCAACGTATACACTTTGTTTGAGGTTAGAAACATATTAAATTTTAATCACAAAAGACAAATTAATGTTGATCACATTGGGAAATGTTTGTATTTCCACATTAAAACAAATAAATAAATCTTTTTTATTCTTCTTACCCTCAGCGGTGACAGAACAGGTAATCCTGCCAGCTGTAGCATCATCATCACCATCATTTAAACCACATTTTTTCAAATCTGTTTGTGCAGTTCAGGTCAGTCTGCCAGGTGATCCTCAAATTGATGCATACACAGCTGTCCTGAACAAGGACAATTATAATGGATATGAAAGATTCAGTGTTTTCCATTGTGTTTTATTGGTCTTTGTCCCTCACAGCTGTTGGTCAAGCCTGAACACAGCAGGCTGCATGAGCCAGACTTTCCATTATCCTCAATTTACCCCCTGCTATTGCTCACCAACTGTGGTTACTCTCTGATGTCTGTACTTATTTATTCCTGAATGGCCAAATCCAACCATCACTCCTGTGATTATAGAACTAAATGAATAGACAGCTGCTGGCATTTATGGATGACATCTGGGCACAGGACAAATTAGCCAGCCGATAAAACAACTTGTTTAACCCTCATCCTACCGACTGTTTTTTTTCCCTGTTGTTCTTAATTTTTAGGACTTTAGGACAAAATGTGTTCCTGATGGAGTGTTATATTGCTGCTTTGATTATTGCGTTTAAAAAAAATACAAATGTTTGCTGGTCTAGGGGTACCCCATCAAGAAACACTCAAGTACGGTTTCAATAAACTTAACTATTTGCTCACTTAATATTTGACATGGGTCCTAAATTAAAGAATCCCGCAGCACACAGGGGGATAGGGACACTCCGTCAGTCATTTTAAGAAAAGAAAGACTCTGATGCTCTTGCTGCCTTCATCGTCTGGATGGGGGACTTTCCAGACTGAAAATTAGAATGTTGAAGAGGTCGGTTGATCTACTGTACTTGAGACAGCTAGGACATACCTGGTCATGCCACACATGAGAGGGAGAGCTGATACTGCCACATTACGAGCCCCAATCTGAGCAGCAATGACTCTTGGGATTAAAACTTCACCTGCTGACGACTCAAAGTTGCATTTGCTCCTGAATCACAGACAGGAAGGCAACAACTGTTTGTTCCTCCTGTAACAGGCCAGCATGCTCCAAGCATAGCAGGAGGCACATTCAGTGCTATAGCTGCCTGTTGCGTTTGATTAGCTTTAGTTGTTTCTTGTACAACCGCAGAGAGAGCTTGGTTCACATTACCAGCAATAAGTCAGAGCGGGCAGACAAGCCTTCCCTTTTTCATAATATTTATGGACAGAATTTCTAAATACAGCCACAGTGTGGGGGGTTGAGGGCTCATGGCCTCAGGCTCGGAGATGATAATTCTCATCCCATCTGCTTCACACTCAGCTGCAAACTACCCCATTGGCCTCAGGATCTCATCTCTACTTCCTTCAGATGATGTGCTTCTCTGGGCTTCATGGAGAGATGACCTCCAGTCTGCAATTGAGGCAGTTTGCAGCAGAGTGTGAAGCAGATGGGATGAGAATTAGCAGGAAAAGGTTGGAGTACCCACTTCAGGTCAGGGACGAGTTGCTGCCTCAAGTGAAGATGTTTAAATGCACCGGGTCTTGTTCATAAGTGAAGGGAGAGTGAAGCAGGAGACTGACAGATGGATTGGAGCAGCATCTGCAGTAACGTGGAATCCTGTAGCAGCTTGTTGTAGAGCAGAGCCCAAAACTGTTGATTTAAAGGTTGCTCTACAATCTGAACCTCTCAAATGGTCACAAGCTCTGGGTAGTGAGTGAAAAAACGAGAGTGGATACAAGCAGAAACTAGTTTCCTCTGTAGGGTGTCTGGGCTGTCACCAAGAGATGGGGTGAGTAACTTGGTTGGTTTGGGAGGGGTGTCTCAGAATGCCTCCTAGCTGAGGACTTTTAGGCATCTCCTTGGAAGAAGAGGAGGTGGGGGCATGTGAGAAGGCTCCTGGCAGATCCAGGACATGAGGAGACTGGACAGATTAGATCTCTGGAGTGGCTCGTAGTCTGTTTATTTCAGCTATTCATCAGAAAGGATGGTCACTATGTTGTTAAGTGATAATGTGGATTATACTTGGGATAACAGCTGCAAGTTATAGTAAAGAAAACTTTCAATTTTTGTTTTTATAAAACATGAAAATTAGTTGTAACTGTGCAAAAATTATATATTTTTTTCCCTTTAGATGATGTTACTTGCATAACTAATAATATTATAATAACTAATAATAAAATATATGTATATTATTTTGCTATTATGACTGCATGTCACATAAATTACTGCTTTCTTGGGGTCCCCAGAGTCAGTAGTTCTTTTATGTAAAATATGTTGGTAGACCTTATTCAGGGAATAAATTAATACTTGCATTCCAGTTTGATCTATTCAAATTAATATAACAATATTTACTGCTATTTTTATTAGATAATTAAAATGCTTACATATAGCTGAGTTAATACAATCCTTGCTGTTTCAAAGGAAATCAATAATGTTTATTCCAGCTTCTTATTCTTGGAATCAAACTAGCTTTAGAGCAGGGGTATTAAACTCCAGTCCTCGAGGGCCGGTGTCCTGAAGCATTTAAACGCGTCCCTGCTGCAACAAACCTGAATAAAATTAGTAGGTCATTAGCAAGACTCTGTAGAACTTGAGCGCATGCTTAGGTGGAAACCCCTTAACCCTACTTACAGTTACTTAGTTACTTAAGTGTTTGGAAAAATGTACTTCTGAAAGTACTTTTATTGCACCATATTCATTCACTCTTGAGCTGCTGTAATATGAATCAAATGGCTGAACTGCCACCTCAGCATGCAGTCAAGTTCTATAGTGTCTTGCTAATAACCTACTAATTTTATTCAGGTGTGTTGCAGCAGGGACACCGGCCCTCGAGGACTGGAGTTTGACACCTGTGCTTTAGAGGATTCACTTACAGGATGTATGCTATTTTTTCAGGCTGTGCCCCAGGCCTGACCAAATCCCATGCACACAGATCTTGCCACTAGACACTTGCCTTCGTGCTCCTGGGGCCTGTATCCTAGAGACTCCCCTAGTCTTCCACTTCTGTTTATAGCAGTCTGAAGCCTGGGATTTTGAAGTGGCTACTCACACCATAGTTCCGGGATATAAAATGAGGTTGGCTACTAAGCCTAAAGAAAGCAGAACCCATACCAGATTTTAATTTGGCTTTGGCTGTGTACCTCCATATTTAGATTTTGTCCTGATGACTCATTGGCAGCAGTTTTGCCACAGACCTGAAATTGTGCAGAGCAAAACATCCACCCCTGTGTCAAAGCAACCCAACTTTCATGTCAAAGATCATCACCAGTAATGAGAGCTGGATATCTGGTTATGACTCGTACACTGAAAATTGCTGTTTGGTCTGAGTCCAATGCTGCACTTCACATCTGCAGCACAAACAGGAAATCATAATTTATTGTGCTGCTGCCTGAAACTTTATCACTACAGAATAAAATCCATATTGAAAGTTTGTTTACTTGACAGAGTGAAAAGGGTACACCTCATATTGCACCTAAAAGGTGTAATGATATGCTGTGAGGCAAACAGAGTTGTGGCCCCAAATGCAGGAAAAGGAAGATCACAACCAAGAATAGAAGAAAGCTAAGGGCTTAAATACACACATTAGGTAATGAGAGAGATGGAATACACCAGGGAACACAGGTGAACTAAATCTGACTAATGAGACAGAGGCCGCAAAACTGAAAACAAAGCACAGTGGACAAGAGACCCAGACTCAAGACATACAAACTAAAGGTCAACACAACAAACACAAAGACATGACTGAAAGAGGAAACAAGACTTACCTGACATAACTAATGGGGAGACCAGACGACCATAGAGACAGGGTACCAAGAGAGTAGACATGGAGACAGGACAAGGGCCACAGGCTAAGATAATTAAATATTACAAACTAAGAGGATAGATCAAAATATAAACAGATTAGAGACTATGAACTTGACATGAAACCATAAACTAGACACAGACCAAGATAAGCCAACATGGAGACAATGAAAGCCTAAATACAGGAGATGCCAGGGAGGATGCACAGAGACGAGACCAAGGCAGACTGGAAATGAAAGGGAACTGACTAAATAAAAAAAATGGACTAAGAACTAGAAATATAGATAACTAAACTGTGAAGAACTGGGGAAAAAATACTAAACACCAAAGGACTAGTCAATGAAAAGTAAAATGTAGTCACATGAGACACTGGGTCCAAAACCCATGCATACTAACAAAGGAGGTAGTAGCAGCCAAACTTTAATGAAGTAAAGTTTTTGCCTTTTAGGGGGGCACAGTAACAGAATTTTGATTGTACCTTGTGTAAATACTCCAGCTTTTCTACAATTGTATCAGAGTTTAATTTGTTGTCTCTCACAGAAAATCTACTCTTTCACATGAAAGATATTCCACCATGGTTACAGTTGGAAAGCAGGAGTTCCCTCATAGACTAAACAGATGTTTCCGTCTCCCACACCACTGGACATTTAACCACACATGGTAAGCAAAATGCAGCTGAGTGTTGCCCCCACATTGGCAAACATCTGTCTCTGGTTCCGACTGATGGGCAAATGGGTTTGCTTGGATTTAGCTGATTTTGAAATAACATCTGTGATAAGACAGAGAATCTGGTGCAAGATGTATAACAATTTCACGCAACTGAACAAGTTATTGGAAATTCTTTAGCACTTCCCTGCACATTTTAAACAAATAAAATGCGAGTACTGTTGTGCAGTGCTGAATTCAGTGTTGACTGTATGATGACTCAGTGATTCAAGTAATTATTTTCAACTAATTTACCCCCTAATTTTGTTCTTTGTGTGAGAACATATTGTTGGTTAATTTTGTGTATTTATTTTCATGCTATTTCTGGAGGGGGGATAATGAGAGGCACCTTTGAATAGAGGCGTAATGAAGAACAGATGTGAGCCGCATTGTTCTGAGCACGTAATTCTCCACAGAGCAAAGGATGAGGTGCGCTACCATTATTATCAGTGCTGTAATTGGGGGTAAGATAAACTTTTTTTTTTTAAATGAGAAAAATCACACACATGAAAATTTTTAAAAGAATATATGTAAATGTTACAAGATGATAAGAAAGTTTAGACAAGAGACACAGGTTAAACAAGCCAAGCAAATATTTCAGTCTCTGCTGAGGCAACGAGAAAAATGTCAAGTTCATAAGTAAAAATATAATATAAAAAAGATTTACCCAGTGTTTTGTTCTTTTTCTTTTTCTAATATCAATAACAGAAGTAGGACAGAGCAAACAACACAATCCCAGCATTTCAGGTATTACGTCACTGTTATATGGTTGAGGGTCACAGATGCCAAAAGACTCAAACTGTTCCGCCAGGCCAGTAATGTTGTGGGGATGGAGTTGGACTCCCTTAAGGTGGTGTTGGAGAGGTGGATGTTGTCCAAGATAAGGGCAGTGCTGGACAATACCTCCCACTCACTCCATGACGTGCTGGCCAGTCACAGGAGCACGCTCAGTGGGAGACTGCGATTACCCAAATGCACCGCTGAACGACACAGGAGAACATTTCTGCCTGTGGATATCTCTGTACAACTCCTCCATCTAATGCACAGGACACAGTGCAATATTTACACTCTTTTGCACATGCTCTACAGTGAAAATAACAAAATTTTACAGTTTAGAGTAAAATGTCAATCATATATATTTCATCTTTGTAATATTCTGGATGTTTGTATATATTACAGCTATTTCTTATATTTTGTAAACTTTGTAATATATTGTATTATTTAATTTAGTTCAGTCTGTTACTGTTCTTATTGTCCTGGAGCAACTGTAACCACATAATTAATAAAGTAATTTAGTTAACTAAAATAAAAAAAATGAAATAATTTTGTGAACCTTGAAAACAAAGTATCTGTTAGTTTGGTAAAATAAAAAAATAAATCAAATAAAACAAACATTACAACTCACCTGATGGGTCACTGAAAGACATGTTTATTGAGGCTCTAGAATGCTATAACACTATGACACACTATGAGTCATCGGCTTTTAAAAAGTCATGTGTTTTTTTTTAGTACCTTAATTTTTCTAAATCTTGCTTCTGACACATGCCCTCCCCTCCAGTACAGCATTAGAAAGACTGAAACTAATAAAAACTAAACTAAAAACAAACATTTTCAAACAATAAACACTAAACTGAAATAAGACAATCCACTCTGGAAACTAACTGAAACTAAACTGAATTCAAAACAAAGTCAAAATGAAAAATAAAAATTAAAGCCAATTAAAAAATACAAAACTATAATAACTCTGTATCTTACTGTCAGTAGCTCCCTGAATCCAGCTATTTACCTGATATAGTTTGTATTGCTGACAGATCAAACTAAACGGCTGTAAAGTTGCAGTTTAAGTTCAGGTCACTGTTTCGCCTTCTCCTACTGAGCTCTGGGGTTTTGGTTGCTGTCCGTGGTTCTGAATTTTTCATCGCATGTGTTGAGGGCGGCTGCTGCTTTCTCTGGTGCTGAACTTCTACATAAAGCAGTGGTTCTCAGCTGTTTCACATATCAGTAGCTGTTGGGATGTGTTCCTGTAGTTCTTCAACTGAATTTAACCTTCCACATTAACTTTAAGGTCATTGTTATGTCACATGCTGACTGGCTTAAGTGCAGTCACAATACTGGCGTGCTGCTCAGAAACAGATTTGTATTCATTATCACTGCAGCTGACCATATGTTGCACATGTTATGAATTTGAATATGTTATGAATGACAGTACAGGTGATGTG
>VVHJ01026727.1:3419-54269 GCA_015107715.1 Tylochromis polylepis
TTACCAGCTCTATATTTTGCTGGTTGATGACACACACATCAATCTTATCCTTTTCCCAGAGTGTCTAAAAAGCCATTTTGTCAGTGCTGCTGGTTTCTCAGAATAAGCACAAGGTGTCTGTGGCGGGGCGTGGCTTGCGGTGCCGTGCGGTGGAGGTGGCTTCACCTGCACGGCATCAGTAATCACGCCTCGCCAGCTATAAAGAGGGTCCTGACTGTCATGTGTGGTTGTTGTTGTTATGTGCGGCTGGCAGCGGGAGAGCTGCAGCCGCGGTGTGCCTGTAGCAGCAACCGTTAAGAGTGTATCGTGCATTGTGTTGAATAAAAGAATATGTGGAGTAACATGCCTGAGTCGTGGGGTCTGCCTTGGGTCCGCTACAGTGTCCTTATAGACGCATTAATGCATTGCATACAGTGATAAAAGCCAGACATCATGCCGAGATCCAAGGAAATTCAGGAACAAATGAAAAACAAAATAATTAAAGTCTCTCAGTCTGGAAAAAGGCTATAAAGCCATTTGTGAAGCTGTGGGACTCCAGTGAACCACAGTGAGAGCCATTATCCACAAAATTGAAAACATGGAACAGCGGTGAACCTTCCTAGGAGTGGCTGGCCGACCAAAATTACCCAAAGAGCGCAGCAACGACTCATCCAAGAGGTCACAAAAGACCCCAGAACAACATCCAAGGATGCCTCAGTTAAGGTCAGTGTTCATGACTCGACCATAAGAAAGAGACTGGGCAAAAATGGCCTGCATGGCAGAGTTCCAAGGTGAAAACCACTGCTGAGCAAAAGGACCATAAAGGTTTGTCCCAGTTTTGCCAGAAAACATCTTGATGATCCCCAAAACCTTTGGGAAAAAGTGACAAAAGTTGAACTTTTTGGAAAGTGTGTGTCCATTACATCTGGTGTAAAAGTAACACAGCATTTCAGAAAAGGAAAATCATACCAACAACAAAATATGGTGATGGTAGTGTGACGGTCTGGGGCTGTTTTGCTGCCACAGGGCCTGGAAGACTTACTATGGTAAATGGAACCATGAATTCTGCTGTCTACCAACATATCCTGAAGGAGAATGTCCGGCGATCTGTTTGTGACCTCAAGCTGAAGTCAACAAAACACACAAGCAAGTCCACCTCTAAATAGCTTAAGAAAAACACAAATACTTGATTGCAGTTGTTGCTGGTAAGGGTGGCCCAAGGTTTAGGGGGCAATCACTTTTTCACACGGGGGCCATTTTTTCCCCCTTAATAATAAACACCTTCATTTAGAAACTGTATTTTGTCTTTACTTGTGTTATCTTTGTCTAATCTAAGGAGCTTGGAAAGAACCTGTTGGACTTGTTTAAGTTTCTTGAAGACATTTCACCTCACATCCAAGAAACTTCTTAAGTTCTAAGTCCAAAGGGTGGAGAGTCCCAGGTATTTAAACCCTAGTGGGAGTTGTCCCTTAAGAGAGTGGTTGACCCACTATTGATCATGTGCCTCATCACATGAGCCAAGGTGTGAAAAAGGGGATGCTTCTCTGGACAGCAGTCTAAGCACAGATGCCCCGACCTTTCACCAACCACACAGCTGAAAGATGTATAATGCTAGATAGGATTTTTTCACCTCATGTAGTAGACATCCAGCAGGATCCTGGTCAGATGTACCAACCACCTCCACTGGTTCTTTCTGTTGTGGGGGAACATTAGTTCTACTCTGAGTTACTCCTGAATGTCATTTATGTCCATGGTGATGGAATAAATCACAAAAAATGCACAAATTGTGTCCTATTTGAGAGCCATTAGTTTTGCTTTGTTTGTACTTGTTGGTTTGTCAGGGAATTTTTAGGTTAAAACACATCTTTTCATTAAATTAACCTCTTAACATCCACTGGGTCACGAGTGAAATTAGTGTGCATTCTGTCAACATGTTGAACAAGCATAGTTTCAGAAACTAGAAGATGTGACTTTCCAAATCAAGACTCCTGCATGCACTCTGGCCTTATGGTTCTTCTGTGGTAACATTTCCCCTTGGAGATGCCAAACTGGTATGAATCCCATATAAACCTAACCCTAACAATAAACAGGTTACAGGCAACCTAATGGATGTTAATAGTACACATGGCATGGTGCCTCAGGATAGCTGCAATGTTCAAATGGGGTCCTAACCAAATGTCCATATTTGACAATTTGAGAGTGGGACCTGTCTCATTATTAGTGTAAGTGATACTGCAACAATATCACCAAAGGACACCTTGTGTGTATTTCTCAGATGCCAGTGGTTTGACAAAATGGCAGTATTTCACATCCTGGAAATGATCTATGCAGACAGAAAGACTGCCAAAGTGAATTCAGTCTTAGCTACACTATTTGCTATCGGCCACAAGTGTGACCGATAGCAAAATCTTATTAAAGTGTGAGCTGGTGACTGAAAATGGTGAGGTGGTGAGAGTCCTGTGTGTTTCTGCTTATCTAAAAGGGGCTTTTTTGGCTGAGAGAGGTGGAAAAATAAAAGAAAGCCTTTAGTCAAAAACAGCACATTCCATACAGGTCTGCAGTGTGATCAGCAAAAGAGAGGGAGGGTGTTAGCTTACTGCTGCTGCTTAATATGTTGACGATACCCCTTGTGTAAATCCCCATGGCTTTACTACTGCTTGGTTAGACTTAAACACAATCCGTCCCTGTTATTGAAAGGGTTTCTCAATGAAGCCAGCTCAGATAGAGCTACAGTTGACACTGATCCCAGTGGTGTTGAGAAAGCATGCAAAGCATCTGGTTCTGTCCTGACAAGAGCCCTATTACTCATGGTTGATAATTTTGCTAGTCCTATAAGGGATATTTGGATAAAAAAATCACCCAGGAATCAGAAGGGAAGCTATGAGAGGAAGAGAGGGAACAGAAGAGCCACCTGAAATAACGAGTGGGAAAGAAAGCTCAAAAGAAGAGAGAAAAGAAGTGGAAATGAGAAAAGAAGGGTAACAAGAAAGTAAAAATGAAAGACAAGATGTGGCAATTTTTAACTTGGTGATAAACAAAGAGGTGACAGGAAGATATTAAACTGGAAGATTAGAGACAGAAAATCACAGCGTAGTGATGGAGTATAATTTGTATAATTTGTGGGTGAAAACTATTGATAACCTTTCCCATCTTATATGAGGTTAGAAGATAGGGAGCGAATGAGGATATTATTTTTAAAATAGAATGCTGACTCTGCCCGTGTGATCCACTTCACCCGCTGTGCCATCTGACTCTGCCGGCCCAATCTAATCAGGTCTCTACAAGCAGCCTGCTGCTGCAGGACCAGGCCACTCCATCCTTACCTCAGCCGATATGCATGTGGTCAAAAGGAGGAAGTGGCTGAGATAACTGAGGCGTTTGTAAGTTAGACAGGCATGAGGTAAGACATCAGGAATCTCTTATAGGACATTACCTCAGTCTGCAGGCCTACAAAATGGGGTTGTTGTGGTGGCTATGTATTGAAAAATACACACACACACACACCCCTGGAGGTGGTACCTATTTTAGGCAGCAGGGCTTGGATCATTGTCATTTGGACTGTCTGCTGTGGTGGGTGAAAACACCATGACTAATAATTTCACATTACAAGGTTGGCCAGGTTTGGGTGTAATTAAAAGTCATGTCTGCTCATGTTCAAGCGTAAAATATGTCAATTTATGAGGTGTTTCACACCCAGATTTGTCTTGGTAGATCTATCGAGGATGCAAAGTAGGCAGACTGGAGACAAGTGAAAAGAAATAATAATGCAAACTTTAAACCTTGAATCTTGATTTTAAAATAATAGTTTTTGCATGTTTGTCTGTATTTTTACGTGCTTTTATTTTGAAAAGTTTTTACTTCCTACCCACATCTTAATAAAAGAAATGATTCACACCTGCTTACAGATGGAAGGCAGTCACAGAGCTGTGGCACCAGCAGGAAGACAGCAGAGCGTCAGCAGAGCAACAGGATGGACAGGCCATGTGTTTCAAGACTGTTGCACCAGTACATAGCAGGGTTTTAGTTTTTATAGTTTTTTTTTTTTTATAGCATGTTTTGTTTTTTGTTTGTTTGTTTTTTGGGTTGTTTTTTTTTGCCCTTTGTTTGTTCCTCCTACTCATAGACAAATGCAGTTTGAAGACATGACTCAGGATCTCTGGTAAATGGATGAGCATACTTTCAAAAGATATTTCCCTCATTTTGTGTTTCAGCCACACATAGCATATATTAGAAAAGATTGAGTGAAGGATAAATTGGTGAGTTCTCACTGTATCGGGCAGCATCAAATACTTCCGCCCTGCCAGATTCCACTGGCATCATAGAGATACTCCAGTGATGGTGCGTTTAGGTCTTATGCAATGGCATGTTGGAGGGTTGGTGGTGCAGTACATTACAAGTTGGAAGCGTCACATTGTGTTTTGCTTTGTTTTTACTCGCTGGATGGCTTCAGACACTTAAAAACTAGATCTTAGAAAAGATCTGATCAAAGTCTTGTGAGTTAAAACACACAAATAACCTTTCACAGTGAAAAAAAACTCTCACGCATAGTGTTTAAAAAATGATATGAACGTCATTTGACAATTTGGATATGAGATTTGCATTGCTGCATCATGCCCATGATGTCAAAGGACTCTTTCTGTGTAACTGAAATGAAAGAAGCTTTCACAGTGCAGACACCTTTTTATTGATATGGAAGGAGGAAGCAGACCCACTTAATTCCACCAAAATGCCCCCTGCTGCACAACAGAGACACTCTAGCCACCAACTGTAGGAGGCCCAGACTCGGGTTTTTCCCTTTAAATTGTTCACAGGAGCAATAATTTCTTTCTGCTTTAAAAGTAACCTGTGCAGCTTTTTGGCAAAACCCCAAAGGAATGTTCAGTATGCACCTGAAAGGTTCAACAATAAAAGTATTTAGGAGACATTAAATTGAACACGATGACTGCCTGGTACAACAGATGCCTTTGTTGTGTGTACCACAGAGGAGCGTGGGCAGGGATCCGATTCCACCACTGAAATCTGAGATTAAAAAAAAAAAGAAAATATGTGTAGGGAGAAGAAAGACTTTAGAGGGTGGGTAACTTCAGATAGTATCTCCTGCAACATGTGAGCCATCAAAGACTGTGTGTGGCACACTCGCTCACCCAGATCCTGAGTTAAGGCGCCGGAAAATTAATTTTGATCTGAGTGGTATCCACGCCCAGAGAGAAGACCCCACACCCCAAACCTTCTCTTCTCTTTTTCGATTTTCAGTGGCTCGCTCACAAGGCAGCTAAATCAGCAGGAACGTCAATATATCAAGCTCGCTCTCCAACGTGTGGAAAGCTATGTGAACTTGTTCCATTTGATAGCGAGCAAAACATTTGTCTGCGACTGTTCATCGCCCAGAGATATGACCGTTTTGTGTTTGAGTTTCTTCTTTACCTCTTGTTTTTTTTGTGTTTTTTTTTCATCTCTGCTGGCAGCTGGCGCCAAGAATGTGTTTGGAAGAGTGCTGCATTGTTTTCCTTCACACCGCTGGGGAGGCCGTCTCAACCTGAAAGCTGTCAGCGTTACGTGGCGCTCACATTCTCACTCTTTATCTGCAGCTCGCTCCCTCACTCGCTCGCTCATGCGCACTTGTGTTGTTGTGTGTGTTTTGCACACTTTGAAGAACTTTAAAGAGGTGAAGATAAAGGGTGCAGGTTGGGTTCAGGAAGTCAAATGTGTTTAAAGCAGGAGGGATTTATTATCACAAATATACAGCATTTGTCCACACAGATTGAAATATATTGAAATGGTTTATACCCCACTCTACATTTAATCATTAGTTATTATTATCGCTTCTTTTTTCTTCCAGTTAAAAGGGAGTTTTTCCTTCCCACTGTCACCAAGTGCTTGCTCTTAGAGGTTTTCTCTCTATTAGTGTAGGGTCTTTACCTTACAATGTAAAGTGCCTTGAGGAGACTGTTGTTGTGATTTGGCGCTATACAAATAAAATTTTAAAAATGTAAATAGAAATTACATTGTTCCCCTAGGACAGCATGGTGATGTCACCTCACAGCAAGAAGGTCCTACGTTCAAATCCAGGCTGTGGCCTTTCTGTGTGCAGCTTCTCCCCATGTTTGGGTGGCTTTTCTTCCCACAGACATGCATGGCATTGGGTTAACTGGTGTTACTGCGAGTGTGAATGCTTGTCTGTCTCTGTCTTAGCCCTGCCACAGGCTTATGACACTAAACCTGTGCTCGCTGGTACCAGCGCTCTGGGTGTGTGTTTTGTTACTAAGTCACGTGCACACTGACACACATATCTGACATATATGATACGCTAAACACTGGGTGATTTATATATGTGAGTCTTAATATCATATTAATCTTATGAGCAATATTTCATCCTATTAACTGTCAAGCAGCCAAGCTACTCTTTAATGTCTGTGTTTGTGTTATCTATGACGGAGCTTCTCAAAGGATTTTTCACAGATTTTGTGCAGAAACACGGCAAATCGCAGGAGCTCTTCTACCACATCTGCTTCACTGTAAAACATTCCTGTGTGCAAAAAATACATGTAAAGAAAAAAGGATGAAAAAAGAAAAGCTGGAGAGAAGCAGTAGACTCGTGACAAATTCACGGTAGATAAGCTTATTTTTAAAAATATCATATGGCATGTGAAAAAAACAGCTATGGGCTAAAAACAACACAATTTGCTCTGTCTGCGTTAGCCCTGCTACAGCCCGCCTCTCACTCTGTGACTACTGGGTTAGGCTTAATTCTTAATCATAACTTTTAAAAATCAGTATTACAAGTAAAAAGTAATATTTGGAAATTAGCACTGTAAACTTTCAGTCAATATTGTTCAATTTACAACAAAAAGTACTAATAATTATTTTTTTAAAATTACATAAATAATATAAATAATAGATACAATGAATTAAATAGTCACTTTTAGTATAGGTGTAAAAATTACTTAAATACAAATTAAACGTAAAAAATATATTGATTGTTTTTCTTGATAAATTCTATCGTAATTCTTTCTTAATGTATTCATTCATATTGTGGCTTTTTTGTATATTGCAACTTAATATTAATATTAAAATTCTGATTATTACAAATTCTGATTTTATATTATTAACACAACAAGTTATTTATCTTTTTCTCTTTTTTTCTTGTCAAAATGAATCCTTAATTTGATGTTCTTCTTAAATTATTAATCCTCTTTTGACATCTCCGATTTTTTTGTGACTGTAATACAGTTTGGATGACTCTTATTTAGTTCTTAATTACATAAAATGCCAATAATCCGCAAGTATGGTTTCCAAAATGTGTTCACATATGTGTGACACAATGTCTCTTTGGTGTACAAACCTAGTCACAAGCACAGTTAAGGAAATAAAACACAAGCATCAGTTGTTTTTCTATTACTGAAACATATGTCAACAGATCCTTTGTTGTATTTCTTCCATGCTAAAAGGACTTTCCCATCAGGTCATACAAAGACACACAATCTCTGACACACAGCAGGGGATGTTAGTGCGTTGACATTTATCCAACCATAAACAACTGACAATGCAGGGTCAGAAAGAAAACAAAAAACTGTTAATTTGAGGTCAGCTGAACGCTGACCCCGGAGCCCCGGGCACACAGCTTGTCACATACAGAACCTCAGAAAAAAAGCACAGGGTGACATTAGGCATCCTTTTCAGCATGTACGATTAAAGTTAGTAACGGGTGAACTTTAATCTAAACCACCGCTTCTTCCTAAACCTAACCAAACAGCCAGTAAAACTGACAGCTGATAAACCTTAAGCAGACTTTATCGCGTGTGCTCTGTCGGCTTCTTAAGTGATGACACATTCAACGTTGCCAACTTTCAACTCAGCTGGAGTGAGATCATAGTTGGGGGGTTGTTTGGGTGAACTGGACCTTGAAATAGTCCACAGGTTCGTTCTGTGAATAAGAGTAATTTTATTTATTGATTAATCTTGTTCAGTGTATATCAATATATGAGCAATATTTCCCTATGGGTAATATTTATAATATTTGCTGTTTCCTTTATCCCTGACAGATCATCTCAAATGATATTTCACAGAGTTTGTGGAGAAACACTCTACAGCAGGAACTCTTCTGCCAGCTCTGTTAGCCATGGTTCACTGCAAAACATCACAATGGAGTGAACTGAAGCAAAGCCTCTAATAGTAAAAAGAAAAAGAAGCAAAACAAACGGATATATATTTCACACGACTTTCGGTTCTCCTCACCACATGACAGGACCAGTTCCTGTAAAGACTATAAAAGGTGGAGAAGGTTCATGACAAATTCAAGGTACAAATGTTTAATCTAGAAAAATAAAGTTACATTTTTTTTTTCAATATCAAATTTCTTCTGCTTTGCTTTACAAGTGTAATCAACATATCCAAAAAATAGTTCATTTCACAAATTCGGCTCCTGTTAAGGTTTCAAGTGAGTCTCATTACAGACGGGTTTGGACAATTTCATCTTCTTGATGACTCAATAAGTGGCCACCAATTGCCACCATTTTTAAAAATCCAGAAAATTCTATTAGAGGATGCTAGACCCGATTCTTTCAAAGGTATTTTTCAAGTGTTTTCAAGTGTGTGCAGTTCATCATTATACATCGACTGCCCCGGCTTTGCTAACGCTCTGTTGCTGCAACTGGTCAGTACTTACTGACTGTTGCCAGGTGAAATCGTTTGCAAAGACTGTGCTGCAGCAAAAACCTTGTGATTGCTCTGCAACGAGCAGGTTCCCACGGGTGTCAGTAGTTTGCATAAAAGATGCCGACTTCTCTGCAAACACTCACAATTTGCTGGAAGTAAGCAGCAAACTGGAAATGAAGTTTTGCCTTACTGCTGCAACCAACACATTTCAAAAAGTGCAGCTTTTACTTTGAAGGGAAACTACTGCGTTTACGTCACAGTATTCACTGTTTCACTAGTATTCAGTGCACTACTGTATACCAGTTTCACGTTAACAACTGCCAGCAACCAGTCGCTGACCCAAATGTAGGTCTGTGTGAGTGGGACCTAACGTTCTGCTTACTTCTATCTCAGCTAAACCTTGTAAATCCTCTATTTTTAAACTTCATTGTAACACCCTGGAGAACAGCCATGCTAAAAGAACTGAAAGAATTTGGACCTTGGTGTTTAAGTGGAGCTTCTGTGATTCTTTTCTTTTAACTTTTGAAGGAGGATTTGGGCCTAGAGATGGTTGATGACTCAAACTTAATAAACACATACAGGATGCCTTGAACTGGTTGACCCCTGCTACATGAACTCCAGCAGTTCATCTGATAATCCTTACATCACTGACTCTACCTTTTTTCCTTTCTAATGGCCACCATCACCACATCCCACCAAACATCCAAACAGCTCAGGTAGGCGTTCTCTCTCTCAACAAAGGGTCCTCTCTTCTCTTCTTTTGATGTCATACTTTTTCTGAGCCTTCTTGACTTTGACTCAGGCCACCACCCCCTCCACTCTCCACCCTCACGTCCTCCTCCCCTCTGCATATTTTGGTGTTGTGTTTTTGGTATGCTCATGAAAAGGCCCGCAAAGTTGGGACAATAGGGCACCTGCCAGAATAATGAGCCCTCAGAGAGAAATGCAGCTGGGGCTGAGAGTCATACAGGAACGCTGATGATGGCCTCGCTTTTAAGTGGTCAGAGATGATCCGTGGCCACACCTTACATCCCCTTGGCTGGAATTTCCCCTCTGACACAGACTCACATCTACTAAAAAGTGTACAAGGAAGTAGTGTTACAGATAAATTAACATAGATTTCCCCAGTATTTTTCTTGTTCAGTGTTAGTTAAAAATGAATGCCATTGTTTCCTTCTGTGGGTGAGTTCAGCATCACTGCCTGCCTATCAGCCTATCACAACACTACGTCACTGAAATGTGGACTGAAACTATGCTTCTTGGGAACAAAAGCCAGACTGTTTATATACTGATTCTACATTTAACTCCCAGGAGTGCATGTGACATCAGCCACACAGATTCCTTTCCCTTTTAAAGGTTTTAAAAAGCATCCTTCATTGGTCTAAAATACCATCAGAGAGCTAAATTTAACTGGTCAACAAATCCAGGGGGCAAAGGACAGGAAGATGTCCAAAGGCATGAATAATGAGGAGCAGAAGAGGAGGACACGGACAGATGGAGCCTAAGGGTGGGGGTGTTGGCTATTGAGCCACATGGTGTGTTCACACCAAACACATTTCAGGCAGTTTCTTCTAGCGTGAACTTCAGGAACTTGGAAAAGTACAGCAGTGAACAATGAGAAAATTAATTATCATGTAATTACATAATTACTATGATTTGTTACAGTAATTATCTATTACCATGACTTAACAGTAACCCATCAGCTGATCAAAGGACAGTGAAAAAATTTTTAAAAACTGTATTAAAAACATATAAAAATATTAATAATAAAATAATAATAAAATAATAAAAATATCTAAGACGACCAAAAGGTTATTTGACTAAAAGAAAAATTGTATGGATTGATTATTGATGTAAATGATCTTATGTGATTTATAATAAATACCCTTAGAAGGTTTAAATAATACTACTAACATAAACATACATATAAAATCTAAACCACTTGGACATGTCCAGTTTTAGTTCATCCACTTACTGAAAAGGACAGTTTTCAGAAACTAGATGTTACATTTCAAATAAAAATATTTTGCAGTTCGTAGTTTTCCTGTTACACACTATCTTATTGGTTCATGTAGGCAAAAATTCTTTAAAAAGGGGTGCACGTTAACCCTGTGAGGGCTCAGTCATGACCCTAACCACCACTGTTTACACCCCTAAATAACGCTGGGTTATTTTTATGTAATTCTAGGTTTCTGTTTCAGTTTGCGCTAGACTACAATCTTGATTGCTTGTTTGTTCATTTTTCGTTTTTATGCTGAACACAAGCTCTATTGTTCCCTGGGTGACATGGACCGACTGGTTGCATTGCTATTGACTCTCCACTCCAAACCTTTTTAAGTTGGTGGGCTGAAATGGGGAGAGGCAGGAGCCCTAAGCGGACCACTAAAGGTCACCGAAATATCATTAAGTCCAAACAAACACAAGTGTCCAAAGTTTGTGAAAGGAGTCCAATATAAGTTGATGAGTCAGTTATGCTTACTTCTGACCAATGACAATGATTTTGGCTGCTGTTAGCCGCTGTTAGCTAGTGTAGGAAAGTCTTCCTTTGATATGGTTCTAACATTGTTGAACTTGGACACTTGAATAAACTGTCATACAGTGTGAGAGAGTAATCAAACCGGTTACCAGAGGGAAAGTGTGAGTTTTTTAGGACACTCAGGCCTAACATTAGCTGCCATAATATTAGCTTGTAACCAGCTGTTGTGGCCTATGTATTTTTAATGGATTCATTCTAATTTTATGAGAATGCATCAGTTTGGTGGAAGACATAACTACACACTAATAAATGTATATTTGTGAGCACGCTTTTTTTTTTTTTTTGGGTCAAAAAATTACTCGTTGTACTTTCAAGGCTTAACAATTGGAAAATTAGAGGTGTGGCCTCTTTGACTGACAGGTGGCTGGCAAGTAGGCAGCTGTAGCTGTTAGCTGTCTGCTAGGCTTTACCTCAGCTAACTGGAGTCCCTGAAATGGTCCTCTGGACCATGTTTGTGCTGCTGGAGCCTTTTGGAGCATTTTTAGTAACTTATCTGACCAAGAATATGGTTGTTGTGTAATCAGCTATACTAGCTGAACTGCAGAGAAGTCTGAGCTCCAGTTTTGGTGAGTGAAATGTTAGGATTTTATTTGGATGTTAGTGAGTACTAATCAGCAGGTATCTGTGTCTCTGTGCAGTACTCCATGCTCTCATAGAAATACATTTATGGCTCCAAAACACAAAGACCACACTCTCTGCTTCTAGCTTTTCATACAATCTATGGTCATATTAATCTGCTTTTGCAAATTACTCATGGGGTTGTGTTTCAGGTTGTGTTGCAGATTATTACAAATTTATGCTGAAAGGAAACATAGCAGAATCTAAGACTGTACCCTTTAGTCTCACATATCCATCCCTGCAACACAAACAACAACAAATGAGGGCTTTGTTGCCCTTGAGTTTGCCTTCAGTACTCTGGGAGTCAGGAGGTCATGATGGTGGAAGGTGGGGTGAGAAGGTGAGAAGGTTTAGGGGCTGACAGCGAGACAGTTTGGGGGGCAGGCGGAGAGTTGGTGACAAGGCTTCAGTTGTTCTACTGATCTGCTAAGAAACAACCCTGACATTATGACATTGTGGACTCACAAAAATACACGCCCTGTGCCGCGTTGACCTCTTCACCTCCTGCTCAGCAGCAGCCAGAAGAGAGAAAGTCAGAAAGAAAATATAATCACTGATCTGGTAACAACACTTAGAAGCAGTGTTAATGCTGTTTTCCATTTGTAAAACCAAAGTCAGAGTTGCTGCTCCTGTCAGTCAACTTAAATCCTAACCAGCACGTCGATACTGGTCGTTCCCAGTATCACCTTTAGCACAGTAAACTGATTACATTGTTTTGATTACCCCAACAGAGTGACAAAAAGTAGAAAAGGAAAAGAAATCGAGGCAGGAATATCTGGATTAATGAAGTTTTTGGGCTCATTACTGTTCACAAATATGCTTTCAAGTTGCAAAGCCTTTCCACGGCTGCTGTAATCCTCCTGTGAGAAGGAGCTCCCAAGGAGCACAGTCCATTTTGCTCCAGAGGTCAAAATGTCACTTTGGGTTGCAGGGTGAGGTAAATAAGGGCAGAATGAGCCTCCTGTCTTAGAGCCATGGCATAAATCCTTAGAATAAAAGTCCCTCTACACAATCTCTTGAGGCTGGAAAAAAAAAGGTCAGGTCCATCCCAACCCTCCGTTTAAAACCGTACTTCCCATCCAACAATCCCTTCGTAGAGGGTACGTGGGCGATCAGTACATCCCCAACAACACATGTAGTGCATTCCTCCAGACCACGGAGACAAACACAAGCAGAGGAATGCCTGGCCCCGGGCGATGAATAGTCATAAATTCATTAGTGAATGTGGCCAGGGCTGATTTGGAAGAATGAGCGCTGCTATTGCGGCGATAAAGCTGACCCTGTCAACTTGGCAGCTGTCATGACCTCAACCTGTGATGGTTTTAGATGTGGGAGGGCAAGGAGGACAATATTTGTTTAAGCTGATAGCTCGGGGTTGGAGAGGTTGCGCTTGTGTATGTGCATGTTTGTTTAAAGGTGCCTTTGGGAAAGAGCGTACAGCTCCAGTGATTATCAATGTCAAAAGCCCACAAAATACGCACCTGTAATGTGATTTTTAAGTGAGCGAGTGTGTGGCCCAGAATGTAGCTCTGGTTTAATGGCCTGCAGCTCCAGCTCGGCGTCGTTAACATTCCAGCTGTAGAGATTTTGGCATGCACTGGAAAGCTGGAAAGCATGACAAGACAACTACGCACCTTCCTCCGTGCTCTCTGCACATGCGGTCATGTTCCTCCAAGAAGTATTAAACAAAAAAAAACTCACCCTTCTCTGCTTCACCTGTCAGTCATACACCATAACACTGATTTGTTTTCTTAATTTGTCTTTATAGAGAGACGTTCTCTTGTTGTTTGAGATTATTCTCACTCCTACGCTGTGTTCCAGGTAAAAAAGTTATTTACACTGATCCCTCCCTAACGTGCTATTTGCCCTGCAGGTAAACAAATCTCATTGCGCTTCCTGGCAGGTCCTAATAGACACATTTAGAGCAATTATCTGGCTGATGTTTTAACAGGGACATGTGATGTGTTGTGATGGAGCCTCTGCAGAAACATTACTTGAAATCTTGCCGTTGGTGGGTGTTGGCACAGACAGACAGACATTCAGGCGGGCAAGCCTTGTGTTGTTGCATAAAGTGTTGACACATTGTAGCAACTGCAGACCTACGCTGGGAAACAGAAACATTGTGATGCAGAGGGAAACAGGTCTGATGTAACAGCCTGCATGAGCATGTGCACAAGTATCCTAAACTAAAACAACACACCGTGCAGACAGATGACAAACATGCACGGCAACAGACTCTGCAGCCAAGGAGGAATCGGGCAGGTATTTGAAGGTTTGTGCGCTGGCACTTGCTGTGGATGCCACTGAAGCTGTTAATCATGCTTGTAATTACTGTTCTACAGCTCCAGCTTATGAGAGACACTTAATCCTGGTGACAGCAGAGAAATGTTTTATGTTTGAACCAGTGGAGACGAAGACTGAAATGCACTCGTGTTTTTCTTGCAACTTCAGCCTCACCCTTTTATTTAGGTGGATATCAGCCTAAAGCACAGAAAAGATTCAAGTATAAACCCAACACTTTCACCCAGGGGTGGAGCCAGAGGGGGGCTATGGCCACCCATTACCACCAACAGTGAAGCCTTTTAGGGGCACACACACACACACACACACACACACACACACACACACACACACACACACACATCATAGAACTGTAACATCCAATAACTACAGTGTTTTTAACAAAACGTTTAGGTGAAGAAGTTTTTCTACTAGAAGAGTTTTTCTTTTATTATTTTGAATTTTCAGAATAAAGTTGGAATGCGGAGGGAAAAAAAAACAAAAAACCTCTGGTCCATCAAATCAAAACTACGCTCATTTTGACTCTATTTTCATCATTTCAACTTTTTTTCTTGAAATTTTGACTTTATTTTTGAGTTTTTACCTTATGACTGGTCCCAATGCTCCTTAGCAGATTTAACAGCAATAACAGCAACAGCAACAACAACAACAACATCAACAACAACAACAACAATAATAATAATAATAATAATAATAATAATAATAATAATAAAATATATTATGAATGTTGTCATTAGGCAAAAACAGTCACACTAAAAACATGATGCAGAAAAGAAGTTAAAGTTACAAAATATTTAAGAAAACATTTTATTTTACATAAACTGTACAGATGACATTTACTGGACTAAATGTTTCTTAGACAGGAACTAAAAATAGCTTTTCTTATTAAATAGAAAACTGGAACAAAAAATAGAATTAAAGATGAAAAATGAAATGTTGCTTATTGTACAAAACAGAATGAAAATAGAGCTAAGACAGGAGAATCAAATGTCGTACCCTGATACAGTGGTAGGCCTTTTACAAATGATCACAAACGGTATTGTACACAGTGACTCGCCGGCCTTGCCGTCTGAGCACTACAGCTAAAATCTTGGCCTCTTTGGTTCCATTAATTAGTTAAAATACATCTGAAACAAAATTCAAATTTACTTCTATAAAAATAACTTTTCAATGGCAGTTTTTGTTTCGCTAAATCCGCAACTTTTCAGTGCAAACGTCACAACAATCATTCGCTTTGGAAAGGAAGCGAAAGATTACATTTCAAGTATTGATAAAGAGTTGAGGACTGAAGACAGAAAGAAGAAGAAGAGAAAGAGAGGGAGAGAGGATTCAGTCTAATAGAGCATGTTGAGTATGGGTATAGGTTACTATACATTGCATAGCTCATGTGGCACTTATTCAGCGATAGGACAGGACACTCAGTACCCCTTGGAAGGCATTTATTTATACAAGTGCTATTCAGGGTGTGCATTTCAGTTTCTGCAAGTGCTGCACTGCACTGTGGTGACCCACTGGGCCAAAACTAGAGTCTCCAAGTCTGCAGACTGGCTTCTGCTGAGCCTCAGGGGGAAGGAGAAAGCAGTTCTCTCTCTGTCAACACAAGAGTGAAGGCCACAATAACGCCAGCAGTGGCGGCTGCAGAGGTGGCGGTGGGGGCTCCGTGGAGGACTTTGTTCTGCTGCTGTGCTGCTGTGAAGGCTGTAATCCTGCAAGGCATTAAGCGCTGCCAGTTTAACTCCACCAGAGAGGACAGCCAGACTGAGTCTGTCTGCATGGCAGGGAAGTGCTGGTTTTCTGAATTGTATAAGCTGATGACCTGTCAGTGCTTTATAAAAACACAAGTCTGTTATGTGCTCAGAGTACTTCAGAGGGTTGGAGGAGCAGGGCAGTGGGCAGTGAAGCCAATCATGTCACTTTCCTTAAGCGCTTGTTTTTTTTTTTTAAATCTTCATTTACGAGGAGATGACCGGCCATTATTTTTTGACTAGAAATGGCAAACTAGAGAAAAGTGTCATTTGGTGATAAGCGTTCCCTTCTCGTGCCGCCGCTGACCAACGAACGGGCAGAATGCGGGCGGCAAGCGTGTCGCTCAGTCTGATAAATACACACGCCTGTTCCGACACGTGCAAATGCACGTGAACACAACAGTGATACTTGCTTTTGCTAGATGGTACCAGTGTGTGTTGCTTGCACATACAGTATGTATAGATATATATGTGTATCGTACAATAACATCCTGTTTGTACAAAAGACCTTCCTGACAGTCCAGATAATGACGGGCCAGCGTGGACTCAGGCGCAGCCACACTCGTCCACAATCATATTGGGCACGTCCCTCTTGATGATGTTGTATTCATCGTCAAAGTAGAGCAAAGACATAGTACTGAGCTTGGTGGGGATACAGCAGGAGTTTACTGAGCCTGGGCTCATCCCCCGCATGCGGTACTGATTAACTACCGCAGTATGGAAGGATGAAGCTGAGCCCGGCACGCCTGCCATGTAGGCCGGACAGCTGCCCTCACAGTAGTTACCGTAATAACCAGCTGGTGCAATGATCCAGTCGTTCCAGCCAATAAGTCGGAAGTCTATGTAGAACTGTTGCCGACAGCACAAGCCCCCGCTGGTGCCGTCACAGTCAAGCCCCCGCTTTCTAATGCGGTGCTTTCCATCCAGCTGTCGTGCACGCACCACCAGGAAGGGCCGGTGGGACGGGTCGCCGGGATCCACCAGCACAGGAGCCACGCCAGCTGTCTCACAGCCCTCACAGTGGATCTCCAGGTCCTGCCTCCGGCTGCCCTTCCCAAACACTGCCCGCACTGCTTCAGATAGCGGGAACGTATGCCAGCCACTGCGCTTCAGATCCACCCGCTTCTCCACCAGAGCCCAACGTCCTGTTCCCCCTCCGCCGCCGCCACCTCCTGGGCCTCCTTCCGTCCCACTGACGGCCGTGGCCTCCTGGTAGTGGATCTTGACCGTCACTTTCCTCCTGATGCCTTTCTGAGGACCTCCTGGAAGCATACGGAAATACAGCCACATGTTGGCCTGGGACACGTACAGGTTCTGGTTTCCCTCGTTGGAGATGAGGAAGTACAGGCTGGATTTGGAGGGTGTTTGTTCATCTGTTGGCAACAGAATAAACAGAAGAATTTATAACACAGAGGTAGAATTTTTAAGAAGGTAGATAACAGTCTCTTTTAGTCAGTTCAGAGTGCAAAAACAAAAATAAATGTCTGACTCAAATCATAGGACCCAAAGCTGAGGACCTTTCAGCAGCATTATATTGTTTTCAGTTTGCTCAGTGCTTATGAAAATGCTTCAGCAGTTATCACATGGCTGTAGTTTGAAATTTCAGTAACGTGATATCACATCTGATCCAAGAGAGATAGGCGGACATGTGACAGCTTAATCATCTTCTCGACAACTGAGCATGGGTTGTTGAAAGCCATGACATGAGGCTGGGAGGTCTTTGTTGTGCTTAAACCGAGCGCACTTCTGTGGCTCCAGGAGAAAGGTTACCGACCTATAGACTGTTTTCTACGCTCACACAAACACACAAACAGAGAAAGCCCCCGAGAAGGACAGCTTTGTTTCCACAGATCTGTTTTCCCCTTGTTTTCTCTGTTAACTCTCAATGACTGTGTCAGGTGACCTTTGTGGTAGCTCCTGATAGGCCAGCGGTAACAGGCCAGTTCTGGGATCAGGCCCAGTTGGCTTCAGGTCCATTTTTGTAAGTGACAGGGCCAAAAAGAAAAGAGAGCGAGAGAAGAAAAAGGGAGAAGGAAGATGAAGGGAAAGAGGAAGGATAGAAGTGGAAAAGTTGGGAGGGTGGCGGACATGGCCAAGGCCTGCGGGGGGTTCACTGAGTTCGCTGTTCGTGCCCAACCCGAGCCCCGCCTCCCACCCTATGCTACCCTTTTGCACCTCCTTCCAGCGGGAGCACCCTGAGAGTGACAGCACAAAGCCCCGTGTGAGGCAGTGGGAGAGCGCCGCGCTGCAGCCCGCCATTGAAACGCGTGGCGTTCCAGCAAAAAGCATGATGAGGCAAAAATAAAAGCCATTTACATGACACTGGCCACTTTCTACAGCAGCACAATGAAGAGATCCTGGGTGTCTAAAGGTGGCGCTGGGCTCTCTCTGGCACTACTTTTTTTTTTTTTTTTAAGCTCAATGATGTCTTCCAAATTACCCTGAGGTAACTAGAAAGGTTTCTGTTTCAGGAGATTTGCCACAATGTGCTCATGCAGAGCTTTGAAAGCGGCTAAATTACTTTGTTTGCCGACTGATTAGTGTGTGTCAGTGTCAACAGGTGGCCACCAAAGACGGGCCTCCTCTTTAAAGCGCCTGATGCCTTTTCCTCCATTAAAGTGCAGCTTTACCTTCACACAGGGGCCTGTTCAGACCAGCTCTCCACTCTAGTACGTCAGCTGGGAGATCACACAAACCCACCCACCCCCACTGCACTGGGCCTCTCCGCACATCGGCCTGTGGCTGAAATATGACGGTGCACAACGAGTACACGCTCAAATCAACACGAAGCCAGCACCCTGAAGGAATCAGCTGAACAGCAGCTCCTGTAAAGACCCCTCAGGGCTACAAGTAACTAACCTTGCCTCAGTCATCACCCTGCGTGCCTTGACAGCTCTGAGCTCAGCGAGAGAGAGGCATCGCACAGTGACAGGGTGATAAACAGGCTGCAAAATAAAGCTGACTGAGCTCAGAAGTCTGTATGATCATGTCCCATCTTTGATTCCAGGCCAACCTATTCCCTGAAGAGATGTAATTCAGGTGCAGTTAACCCTCCGAGATCAAGTCATTGCTAATATTGAGAAGTAAACCTAAACCATAACCCACCAACATAATACCAATGGTTAACCCTAACCCACTAACATAACCCTAACACTGTATTCTTATTTTCCTGTCAGACAGTATTCTTTTGCTCCATTTGGCTTGTGTCATATGCATTAACGCTCTGAGGTGCAAGTCAATATAGGTGGTAACCCAAACACAAAATTTTGGAGAAAGGCAAAAATGTGCTTTTATTAATTTGAAAAAAAAAAAAAAAAGCACGACTATTCTTCAGTGTGTGTAATTTGGAATTATATTTCATCTTTGTTCCCCAATTGCAAAGAAAGTAAATAAATAAATAATTTGATTGCCCGGTTAGAATTAGGGATAGGGTTGTGGTCATCACTGATGATGACTGAGACCCCAGGGGGTTCACCCTCTGGGGTCTGAGGTCCAAGTCATCACTGGTGATAACCCTAACCCTGTGTTTTAGAGAGAAATAAAGAGACCTCAGACAGACGCTTCTGGGGAAAATGTAAATAGTTTTTGTACGTGTTTGAGTTACAATTGTTATTTTTTTATCCCTTAATTGGCAAAACTTCAGAGAACATTTAAAAATAAAAAATGTGTTTGTTATACATGCATTGTTACAGTTTTTTTTATTGAATAAATAACTTTATTACATGTACAAACCACATGGTAGTATGACTAAAGAACAACTAAACAATGAGAGAGGGAAGAGAAGGGTTAGGGAAAGTTAAAAAATATTTAGGCTATAAAGGTTTGGGACAGGGAAAGAGAAGGGATTAAAGGTTAGGATGTAAACGGGGATAGGGACAAGTTGGGAACAATATCTGCAGATGGGTTTAGGTTTAGGAGTATTCAGAGGTCACATTTTAAACCTAGCCCCCAAACAGTTTGGGGATTTTTACACACTGGAGATCACAGAGCTGCTTTTATACTGTAGCTGCTCAGGATCTGCAGTAGGGCTGTGACTAAGCTTTAATTTCATTACATATGAATCTGCCTTTAATTGGTTTATCAAATCTCCCAGAGTGATATGATCAAATCACAATCTCAGACATTTTCCCAAGAGTCACCATTAAGGAAAGTGAATTTTTACAACTGAGATCACCATGATTAAATACTAAATTATTAACGGTTTTCTGCCAGTTAGTTGGTGTTTAATTCATTAAATGATGACGTTCTGCCTCAACTGGGGAAACATTATGTAATAAAATTAATGCATACAATCATAAATGAATCGATTTTCTGAGCACAACAGTCCTATTTTTTTTAACTTCTTAACTTGGGATGGGCAAGAAAATGATAAAGATAATTATTATTAATAATAATAATAACTTTTCCTTAATCAAAATCTGAGATATGGTTAAAATAAACTTGATAAAAAAGTCGCCAGTCTTTGAGGTACTCTAGCCGTACACAGCAGTATGACGGGAGTGTGAGTGGCATGAAAGAGAAAATCACAAACACTAACAAAAACCCATCACCGAACAGACATCGGACATTTTTGACTAGAAGGCCCGAGGAATTCGGTGGTGTGGAGATATGTTGGCCATTTAAAATCTGACAAAGAAGCAGAGCAGCACAAACTGTTCCCACAAAAGTAGGCAACACCATGAATCGTTTATACCTCTGAAGCAGTGGCATCAGTGCACAGCTGACCTTTTACCTTCACAATGCACACACAATCCAAGACTTTATATAAACCCAGACTCTTTCTCTATGTACCATGCTTTTACAGCAAAAGCCAAAGAGTGGGACACAGTGACATTGCGAATGCAACAGCCTACTTTTCTGTACGAGACATTATGGCAGCAAGCTGAGAGGAGAATGTTGGATTTAAGCAGCAGATCTTTGTTACCAGCTCCCTGATCATAACATTTAATATCTATTAATTAATATGTATTAATATCTATTATATATATTTATAACAAATTAAGATTTTACTTTATTATAAATTTCATGTCTGTGTTATTTATTTAAAATGCATTTTTATAATGTACTACATTTATTATTGTCCTCTTCTCACAGAATCTAAATAATATTTAAATCAAAATTAAACTTATAGCTACACTTAGGAGTGAACAGAAACCTTTAGGCTTCACATAAATAGTGATTTGATTTGTATCATGATATAGATCGATATCAACTGATATGGGGAAAAAATTATCTTGATATGATTTTTTTTTCTCCATGCCCAGCCCTATTTTTTAACAACCACCTGGGTTATGGTTACATGTACTCATTTAGATGAAAGTTTCACTCATTTGCATAGTAAGATGGATAAAACCTCACAGAAAAACTGCAACAAAAAAAACAAACTGCATTTAAGAGAGCTGATCTGAATGTCTTCTAGTTTCTAAAGTAGCTAAAATGCAACCAACCCCTAACCTTAAGTGGTTGCCATGTGACCTTGTGGATGGTAAAAGGTTAAAACCCACAGGAAAAATCTGCAATGTCACAACAACTGGCAGGTTTAATCAGCCGCTACAAAGGCATGAATGGACTGATATGAAAGGTTTTCCAAGTGCTGAAATAAACCTAAAACCACAGCGTCTAATGTAGCTGCTACCTGTAGACAGGTGGCATATGAATGATTCTCTGAGTGGAGCGCTAACAATCACTCCTTCAGCGTCATGGTCTTTGACCATATAGATCCCCGTGCTGTGAGAGCATACATCTAAACACCACATGACTTATTTCAGCTGAGGTTCTTTAGGAGGAATGAACTATTCTTTTCATGCTGCGTTACAAGCAGCTTGGAGCTGGCCTGGACACGCCTTGCCTGACCCCACAGTGGAAAAACGTTGTTAGTGATTATCAGCAGGCAGGACACCTGGGTGGGCTGTTTCAGCGTGTCTCCACCTGCGCCGCCGAGCCAGGGAAGAGGCCGTGGATGGAGGCAGGCAGGTAGGCAGGTAGGCAGACAGCTTCAGAGCTCATTACTCAAAGATGCTGTCGACAAGACCACACGGCGTGGCTCTAACGTGACATATGGCCGCCACCCCTCAGGCCTCAGCTCTCAAGGAATTCCACACAGACCGGGGAGGTGTGGACGTAAGACTCTGGACTCTTGACCAGAGGTTAAAGCCACAAATGTGCTGGACCTGCTGCTGTTAAAGCTTTACCACGGAGGAATTTTTAATCACTGTGCATAAATCATTTATAGGATCAGGAGCTATACAGTAGCAGCCGAGCCCACTGACTGAAACACACCCCGCTGAGTGAATGTGGAAAATGGCTGGAGCAGGTCCAGGAGTGCCATGACTGACAGCTCCTCATGAAAGATCAGTGTCCTGCAGTAAACCCGCCAACCTGATCCTGTGGAAGAACTACTTAATGACCTCCCATAATGAAGTCTTAATTCTGAGTTTTGGACTACTTATCACAAGTTCACTGGGTCCAAGCAGTGGCAGCGAGCAATCGAGAAGCGCCCATCTGAACTTCTCCATCCAGCGCTTTCTCTCTTGCCCTCCCTTCTTCTCTGCCCATGTTCCCCGCTTCGCTCCTGTGGATACGGGACACCGAATCCCTCAGTGAGGGCCCACGGGAGCATGTCAGGGGAGAAGAGAGATTGGCATCCCCTCCCTCACCTGCCCGGGGCCACTTGGCAGACTCTGCACCTCTGTGCTACCGGAGATAAGGCACTGCGGTTAACCCTGCGCTGACGGGACACAAGCTGACCCCACAGAAAAACAAAGCACACAAACACCTATCAGCATCCATTTACTGGCTCTCTGTTGGCTAAACAGATGCCAACTTCACCCCCCATCCCGCCTTGTTCTAAAACAACAATTCAGGCTTCCTCATCTTCGGGGGGGGGGGGCAGCAAACTCCCCTGGCTTCAGAGCATTCTGGAGACCTCGCCTCTGAGCCGTGCCCCGGCTGGCAGCATCCGATCTGGGGGGGCTCGAGCCAGCTGGCCGGGAGGCAGACGGGGTCTAGGGAGCAGGGACCCGAGCCAGCTCCATGGTACAATGCCACACAAAGGCTCAAAGGTGTGAGGAAGAATAGAGCGAGGAAAAACACAGAAGTAGAAGAAGAAGCAGCAGCAAAGGAGCCCAGCGAACCTTTAAAGCTTTGCAATGCTGCAATATGGGCACACACACACACACACCAACAGTCCCATCACCTCATCCAACCCAGCACGGACTCAGATGTCTCATACATTATTCTGAGTAATTTCTTTTGTTTTCGCTGCTGTTTTTCTTCTTCATGTTGACATGATGTGAACACACAGAGCTCTTATAATAATTGCCTGGCCTTTGTTGCCTTGTCATGAGGGCGCTCAGATCATTCCCATTGGAAGGCAGGAGCTCACAGTCCATTCAGGCTAATTGTAGCTGCAGAGCCAATGGGAAACCTGCGTGTGTGCGTGTTTAAAGCATCCTATTTTTGCGCATTTAATTTTATGTTTTCTTTCTCTTAAACTAACAGTTTGTGTTGGAGACGCGATTCTCACAGCACCAACTGACAATTATTAGATTCTGTCGATGATTTTTGTTCTGTATGTGTGTGTGTGTTTGAGGCTGTGTGTGTCAGGGTGTGTATGCGCACAGGAGGGTGTGTGTGTGTGTCTCTTTAGACTTCTGAGAATTAGTTAGATACACATTCTTAGAGGAAGGGATAAATGGCCAATTGAGGGACTTTGTCCGTATTTAAAAGAGGGCTTTATACATTGGAGTATTGAGTGTGAGCTCAGCTTTGGGATGAAACTGGATTCAGATGTGCTTTTTTTATCCCCTAGACAACACGGGGGGGTAATTTAAGGACTCTGTCTTTGGTTTTATTTCTTTTGGATTTTCAGAACAGGAGGATTTAAATCAGCAGCCACTGTGACGTAATAAGATGATGAAAAAATGACTGCTGCACCAGATTCCGTTTGTTTATGGCTGGTTTATGGCTTTTTGTTGTGGCTGCCTCTGCCGCTTACAAATTAAAAAAAATGAAAAAAAAAATTCACCTGTTTAGGATTGTCAGTTATTAACTCACCTGGTGCCCTGCTGCCTGTTACACGGAGTCAAAAGGTGAAAGAGTTCAGGCAGGGGTCGATTTAGACATGTGCAGTGAATTATTGATTAGTACCTGATTCTGCGAAGCTGATGATCTCAGATGTCTCCGCCTGAACCTCGTTGTTGAAGGCAGCCTGCCCGTCAAAGCTGGGGATCTCCACCCGGCCGTCCTCTCGTACTTTGCCGGCATGCAGTCTCCTCAGCGCCGTCACCATCGCAGCCTTCGGGATGGGATGGGTGATGTTGGGTCTCTCTCTCATCTGCAGCCGGTTCAGTATGTGCCTCTTTACCGCCTCCAGGAAATCGATGTTCATGCGCTCTGACTGATCCGGCGCCCTGAAGCCGCAGGACGCGCACGACTCCTGCGGTGAGCTTTGAGTCTCTGTCCCGGTCACCGAGCTGCAGCGCACGAGCAGCACGCACCCAACTAAACAAGACAGTGCCACGCTATAAAAGCTCATTTTAAAGTTTATTCTATAGTCCAAACGCTAAGAAAGAAAAAGTGAATCTTTTAAAAAATACACACCGAGGTTTAAGCGACTTTTCATTTACAAAAGTTCCGGGAGAAACCGAAATCCAGTGAAGAAATCCACTGATCATGTGTTTGTATTCCAGGAGACTAAATGATTCCAGTCATTGTGCTTCCAGCTCGTTATCCAGCAACAAAATAAAAGTTCATCTCTGTGATCGGGAGGCGCGCACTGCAGTTCTGATTGTTGATGCGCTTCTGTCAAACCACGCTGCGTTCAGACGCGTAATCTGCCAAAACAAAAGAGCACAAGTGTGACTAAAACCCCGTTCAGGCCGCTCCTCTCCATTCAAGCAGCCTGCAGAGACTCCTGTCCCGCAGCTCCAAGCAGAACGCGAGCGTCTTTTTGTGTGTGTGCCGTGCGCGGGTGAGGGTGAGGGTGGCAAGCTCCCGTGCGTCCTGCAAGATAATGCTCAGTGAGACCCTTTCCTCTCTTTGCAATCACGACAACAGGGGCTCCGCACACCCAAAGTTTTTATACAGGAAAACCACGTGGGGATTTCCACCAACAGCGCGCAAGGGATTATTACTACGTCTAAAGATCCACAACTGTGGGACATGGTTTTATTATGGTAACACGGAGGCCCCGGAGCGGTTGCATAATTTTTTTTCTCCCTCAGGTCTTGGCAATATTTGACTCATAGCCTTCGGTGTGGGTGATCACCTGATATCCAACTGCAGGACGTTTTATAACGACCCCTTTAGCGGAGCTACCGCGCGCGGTCAGACCCCAAAATCAGTCATTCTAATTATTACTTTCTAAAGATTTTTAAAGTTCTTAGATTTAAAACATCAATCTTGTGTTTCCACACAGGATTTGAACTTCACAGAGATTCCAACGCATACACAACCATTTTCAGTATCTTTAATTAATTCACTTGCGTGTTTGTGGGCTCTAGGAGAAAAAAAATTAATCAGATTCATTAAAGATAAAATTTATATGTCACTGAAACCTTTTAAAAAAAAAAGTTGGATGGAAACAAATAAAATCAGGAACTTAAATGAGGAGAACGCGCGGCTGGTGACCACACAAATTAGCAGACAAACAGCGCCATCTACCAACAGAAAGACCTCATTACACACTACTGCTGTACACAGACAGAGAGGGACACGCCTATATTTAGAAATATCCCATAATTCACAGTGAATACAGGACAAGGAGCTCTCTGTAGAGTTCTGTGATAAAATCCATAGTCGAGTTATCTTCTCTTCTGGCCTTCCTTTGAGTGTTCCAGGAGAAAAGTGGACTCAGTAAGTGTGACATGCCTGCTGCCAGTATCCCAGTGACCAATGAAATTCAAGTGAATTTAAGTGTTGCCGAAATGGCTGTTTGGCCCTACAGCTGTCAGTGTGTATGCAGAATAGTTCTAGTCATCTGCAGCCTCAATAGCGAACTGACTGCACAGCAGCTTAGGAGAGAGAGCGGTGTCCTCTGGGCCATCATCCAGAATACCTACCATCCTAAAAGTTTAGACATCAGTTTAAATGAGTGACTCTCTATTTTTCTTAATTGCATGTTACTGAGCACTAATGAGCAGATATCCGTGTCTGATGCTTCCATACAGTCTATGATCTTTCTGGAGCCTCGGCCTCAAAATATGTGGAATTCTACTCCAACAAAACATGGCCGATACTTCGGAGCATAGAGACTGAAACCAATGAGTGACATCACAGCAGATGTACAGTCCATGAGCAACACACAAGGAAACATACTGCCATGTCTGATGCAAGACAAACTAAATCCACAGGCAGAACTCCAGGAAAAACACCAGGCACTGCTCTTTACTTGATACGCCCACCGTTGCAGTGATGCATGGTGGAGGCAGCATTATGCTGTGGAGGCATTCCTCAACTAGTAGATATGGTTGCTAGGGTGATTTCAGTCAAGCATATCCACAGTTTGAAGGTTAGATGTTCAACAGCGATTTCTCCAGCACCAGGGACAGGAGACTCCCCATCCAGCCCAACCAAGCTTGAGATGATCTTTTAGGAAGAGTGGGATAAACTTCCCAAATCCAAGAGTCTGTACACACTCAACCAAGATGTCCAAAATGTAACTGCTGGCAAACAGGATTTGAAAAAACTCTGAAATAAGAGTCTGCATATCACATCTGAAATTTCAACTTTTCACGCTGAATGTATTTTTAAAAACAAATCAAAAATATGTCAGCTGGATTTTTTTTTCCCATTTAATCTGTAACACAATAAAGCATCAATAGTTTCTTTTTATGTAATGATTAATGTAATAATCTGGTTGTAAAGGGATTTCAAAATACTTACAACACTTGATATTTTATACTTCATTCTTTCGGTAATCTATAAAACATTTTCAAATGAAACTACATAAGAAGAAAACAGTGTTGGATTGCTTTCATCAGGTCAATCCCCAAAGGAAAAGGCACCTGCTGCTCTAAATGAGAGCCAGTATGTTGCATAGCAGTCAGATTAAACTGTGCAGCCTCTAAATCCCAGTAAGAGTGCCTGTTGTAGTTTTCAGGAGCGTCTGTGTGTCATGTGTTTGAGCAGCAATGTAGGTCAATAGGTCAAAAGAAATGAAGAGCAGCAGCAGTAGCGATGGATTAGAGCAGCCTGGCCTGCAGCATAATAGCTGATTAAGTTACTCTCCTACAGGTGTAGGAGCCAGAGTAATCCCAGCACAGATGTACTTACCTAACCTAATCAAAGAGAAAATAAAAGTTAGATCAATAAAGGTCCACATGGAATTTATTTAGTACTTTATTACTGCTGAGATTTTAGGCAGACCCAGTGTTCTAATTCACTGAACTTCTCACTAAAATCAAGTGGAAATCCAAAGTTTCTGAGGTCTAGCTTTACTTTCTGATTTCCTTTTTTCTGCTAAACTCAGCATTAAGTCCACAGATTCCTACCAAAGATTTGAATATTTTTCAAAAATATGTAAAGTTTCACTTTTAAAGAAGGAGTTTTAGCAAACCCCAAACATGAGCACTTGCTGCATGTGACAGGACTATTTACGGAAGTGGATAAAAAAAACAAAACATTTGAAGCTCTGGCATTTCTAACGGGACATTCTGGGGAAAAAGAGGCTCAAACATGAAAGATGTTCAAATTTAGAAAGTCATAAAAGTTCCATAAACATTCTGTGCAATAAGCGCCAATGCTCATAGAGATGCATGTTTTTAGACATCCAGTAACTCTGAGGCAGTTACATTAAAGTATTACACGGTGCACAAAAAATAAAGCACAGACAGCGTACAGGACACAACAGCAGCATCGTTACAGTGAAGGTATGGGAGCTTCTCGGAGACAATATTTACATCAAATTTAATAAAAACTTTGGATTTTCATGACCTCCTCTATCCCCTTTAAACAGCCATGAATTCATGACGTAAAAGACAAACTTCTTTTTAAAAACAGACATGACTTTACTTTCTTTTAAAATGAAATCAAGCCCATCTGTGACTTCAAAGGGATTTTCAGTCCGAAGTTCACCTGAAAGCAGACACAGGTAAACAGTTCATCTCCTGGAGCTCGTTGATGAAGTCTGTGGATCTGTGGCGCCCTCTTGTGTAGTGTAGCTGACATTACTGTTAGGTGAAAGCAGTTGTTGATTGCACCTTAAGTGGGGCAAATTTCCAAACTGTCACAGCTGTGTGGTCAGTAAGAGGAGCCGAGCAGCGAGCAGGTTCAGTGTTTCGATGTTTTATCGCAATTTGTTTGTTTTTTTTGTTAAGTTTGTGCCCTGGCACTCAGCGCACTATTATTTTGCAACTCACAAATATTCCTCACTGACCTTTAGGTGACCTCAGTTTATGTATTTCTATGTACTTTTGCAATATTTTTTAATTGGATGAAAAAAAAAATCCTTTTAGAGAATTTGTTATGACCTTGACACTTTTCAGATATTTTAGGGATCTAACCATTTTCAGTTTCTGTGAAAAATCTCGGAGATCTTCCACATCTGCAGCCCAGATGTTCAAATTTAGTTTGAAACTGAAGCACGGAAGTAAGAAAGAGTCTGACTGTGAGGAGTCCAGTGCAGTATGTTATTGATCAAAGCATTGCACAGTCACCATGTTAAAATGATATAAGCATACTGTAATTCAGTCAAACATACATTCAGTTTTAAAGTGTACTTTTTCTACTTTTATTAAAACAAAGAAATTGTTTTGTAAGAAGTAACAGATGGGAATTGTTTAAATAAATGTCCTTTTGTTAGAACAGGTTAGAATTTCTGTCATGAAGCTATATTCCTGTAAAAATATGAGAACATAAATGAAACCATTCGGTCATTTTAAAACGAGCTGTGGGAGAAGCTCAGCTGACGAGCAAATCCAACATGACTTCAAACATACTTTTTACTCGAGTAGAAATATTCTTAACTCACTCAAACACACATTCACCTTTATTGGCACCATGTGAAGGGAGTTTGTGTATTTTAAATGAGTATTTCTTTGTCATATGGTTTTGATTCAGCATAGCGGGTCTGCTCATTTCAGCAGAACTTTTATTGTTTGAAAATGTTCAGTTTTAGTTTAGCTTTTCTTTCTCGTGTGATGTGTGGTATTGGCCGTAGACAGATTTAAAGAGGTCAGAAGAATAAAATAATCCATCACAACACAAAGAGCTGACTCACGCTTTAAGATGTCCCTGCCTCAGTAAGTACCAATGGTAAATACACACATTCCAAAGCCTTCTGACACTGCAAATGCTCTTTTTAATGTTAATTAAATAATAATTATTTTTCATTTATTTCTATGTTTTGTTCTTTTTTCCCCATTCGTTAGATACCTGAGTATAGCTGTTGACTAACGTTATGACCATAACATACTGTGTCACATCCACATCACAATGAGTTCACTGTACTCGAATGGCCTCAACAATCACCATATCGCAATCTAAAAGAGCACCTTTGGGATGTGGTGAAACCGGAGATCTGCAGCCACTGTGATGCTCTCATGTCAACGTGGAACAAAATCTCTGTGAATCTGTGCCATGAACAATTAACTTATGAAGGAAAAGTGAGTCCACCCTAGTGGTAGCATAGTGTACCTAATGAAGTGTACAATGGGAGTACAACCAAGAATAAAAATGCACTGAGTTGGTCTTTATTAATACAGGAATAAACGACTACAGGACCAAAATAAATAAAATGATCACCTGCTTTGTTTGTCTTCCTCACAGCTCAGTGTGGGAGTCTTTCCTGCAGTTATTTACAGTCACGTCAGTCTCTCCTTTCCCTGTGATGCACCCCCTCACGCACAGGGTGGAGCAGACAGACAGAGGAGAAGCCAAATGATATTAATGAGGTGCTCTAAGTGTAGCAAGAGCTTCCCAACAAGTGTTAAACCAAGCCTTTTAATGGAGTCGGCTCACTTTGCAGCAGTTGCTGGTGAGTGAAAAATGCTTGCAAACATTCAAAGAAAACCTGTTGGTGCAGCAGCATCAAATCTCTCCACACTGCTTACCCTTTGCTGCTGACGCCTAGTTTAGGAAACCCAGAGCTCAGTCCGATTCAGCTTTTTGAGTCAAATATCGGATCACCGATTCCCTGCTCTGCACAGATTTTGTTCCTTTGTGTACAAGAACACAGACATACACATACGGAGGCACCGACTGTGAAATTGTGAAATCCAATACCTTTCCTGTTCTTATATACCGATACTGTGTTATTCCACAATCACTGTTAACAGAACAGCACAGCTTTCTGTAATACCATTTTCACACAATTTATTTGAATGTTGCAAAAAAATTTAAAATTCAAAGCAATGAAACTCCACAAAAGTATAAAAATATTTCAAGTTATTTTCTTTTTCACAGAAAGTTAGTAACACCTATTAAAACATGCTCCTCACGAAGAGAACATTTATTCAGTCAATCAGGGTCACCTGCCACATGGAGATGGGGCTGGTTTTGGTTAACGGTTTTCCTCCAAGCACCAGCAGCAGGTCGGGCAGATGCTGAGTGATGTCTCCATCCTCGCCCTCCAGCGCCTCCTCCTCTGGGCAGCTCCATTGTTTCTTGAAGGCTTTGTTCTCAAATGTCAGGCACCTTCCAATACGCTGACCATCTATCTCCATTAAGGCCTCTCTGCTGGTCTCCAGTTCTGATGAACTTCTGTTGGCTTCTCTGTCTAAACATCTGTCTGGAGTGAAAGTCTCCAGCTCTATAGCGCCATCTGACCCCAGGAAGGTGAGCGGGGTCGGGAAGCACTTGTTCTTAAAGGGTCTGAGTTTCCCTTTCAGTAACCTGGGCTGGAGTCCTGAGTCTGAGCAGAAGCTCCTGCTGGTGCTACTGGGTTTGTAGCTGGGACCCAGACCAGTGCAGCAGTGGTGGATCTTGTCTGGGGGGTTGGAGCCCGGGAGTGTAGTGAGCTGCACCCAGGTCTGAGTGATGAAGCTGTACCTCCATAGGCAGTTCTTTGGAGAGTCCTGGGTCTCGCCTCCACCAAAAAGGAGCATCGAGTCTTTATAGGTGACAGCTGAGTGTCCCGTGAGTTTAGGAGGGCCGTACCTGAGAAAAAACAACCACAGGTGGTGTTAGCAGGAAGGAGCACACTAAATGATGCCAAATGCTAAAGACATCAGATCTAAACAGACCAGTTAGATAGGAATTGCTGTTTGGACCACAGTTGTGCCTGAATGGGAGACTGGCTGGGAGCACCAGGAGCTGTACTCGATAAACTGTTGATCAATGTGTGATGGTACTCTCTGCCTTGCACAGTATGTGTGATGATATTTCTATATGGCATGCTGTATACTTTATTAAAATTACCCCTGGATATAAAACATGTCATGTGCACTGTTAAACCTGGGATCATAAATCTATTTATGACACAGATGTGTCACACATCATATTTAAAAGACAACTCTTTAACAAGAGGCCCTGAAGGATGGACATCTCTTTTTGTTTAACACCAGCTGCCTTAATTCCTCTCCTTGCGTCTCTTCCTTGCCTCCTCTGCTCTCTCTGGTGGGAGGGACTAAGAGTAAGATGCTAAGAGAGGAACTGAGGCCACACAAAGAGAGCAGAGGCAAGTGGGATGGAGTTCCCTGGGACCAACCTCTGGAAAAAAGTCTTTAAAAAAACAGATGAGTGAGGTGTTGAGTTTAATACTGATTGTTGTGTGTTTGGAGGACACCAAAAAACTGACAGCGGAAACATCTGTGTGTCACAGCAGACGCTACAAGCTTCCTGTCCCCTTTTTCCTTTCCTTTTGCCAAGGCTCTTTTCACACTTTGGGAATTACAGCTGATACACCACAGCTTAGAAAAACGATGAGTCTATTTGTGGGATATTTGTCACCAAGAATATGCAGACAGTAAAATTTCCCTTTGATCTGGACACAAACTTGATTTCCAAGTCTCCATCAGGCTGCAGGGCAGTTTCAATCCTGAGCACAACCTTGAAATTTTAAAAGTTTAAAGTTCCAGAGATCTAATGTGCAGTGATTTCTGTGACCTGCACCTCTGATAATGTCTTTGAATGAAGTTGGGAACAAGAAATCAGAAATGATTTATGTGACTTACTGAGAGCCTGAAGCAAAAACAGCTAACAGAGAGAGCTGACGGTTAATTCCAGCTGAATCTCTGAACATCTGAATTTTAGGTTTTGTTGAACCAGCTAACAGCTAACAGCATAATACTGAACCCACTTCATGGTAAATCCCTCTGATCTGTTTGGACAAAACTGAAGAAAAGCTAAGAATGAAGCTAGCTAACTACTGAAAATGTTCAAATTAAGAATGAAAATCAAAAACTAAACTCAGGAAAGGACTCGTTCAGCCATTGACTGCTCACAAACACTGTCTGAAGCACCGACTCTCAGGACGAGGCGCTATATAGATTTCTGCCTGTAGAATGCAGCTCCTCATACTCCATGTACAACAATAACAATGAAAGAATAATTAAACTAATAGCAGTGCTTATTCTGATATTCAAAAGATAAATGTAATAAGTTAAGAGTGGAAAACTATTAATGTTAAGAGAATGAACCTGATGTCAGATCAACACATTGTTAAACAGCTCCCAAATGTCCCCCTCCTTTAAACCATACTTGGCAAATTCCCCCAAGAACCCTGCCATAAAATGCCTCCAAACCAGCCTGGACTGGTTTAGCAGTTCCTGGGTCTAAACCAGAGAAGGTTTGGGGGGAGGTGAGAAACAAACAATTAGACCTGCATCTTAAACTCTCATAATTTTCTCAGACTTTCCTTAAATGTAACTGTAACAGTCTACAAACCACAAAGTCACTTTACCACCATTAGGAATTACAAGACCATCCAGTAACATTGTGTAATTAGGGTCAGACTGTCTGTCTGTTTTTTCCATTTGCTGTATGGTACCTGTGCCTCAGGGAGCAAAAACAAGTGACATTAGTCCTGACTATCCTGCTGACCAGCTAATCATTAGTCCTGATAAACTGCTGTTCATGTTCACAATGTCAGGTGAATCAGTCCACTCTGATGATCTGTTATCCATAAGTCTTTGAGTATAGAATATATCTTTATTGTCTCTGCGTCACATAGATGTAACATATTCAGTCACCCAGAATAAAAAAGCACTGCAGATGTAAATCTCAGTGATCTGAAGCTCTTTCACCTTAATTTTTTTTTTTTTAACTTTTTCTTCCCTCATTAATGCATAAATTAATGTATTACTAAACTGTTAAAGAGACTGTTCCTTAGGACTCATTCTTCCATTTTTTTTGCAACAGACAAACTATAATGAGTGTTTCCACCTCACATGTCAGCCTGTCAGCGCAACACAGCAGAGGCTGAAAAGTGATCCTGGTCTTTTCAGCGGGTGCTGAAGGATTCTGCAGCTCATCAGCAGGATCAGGTTCTCCTGCCTTCAATGTTATGTGGGAATATTCAGATGGGGAGCTGCGACAGACTGCTGGTCAAGTTTTCTCGTGAGTCTGACGTTCCATCTATGTTCCTCCTGCTCTTCGCTTTACTCTTTATGTTAAAAGCTGCATTTGTTTTACAAGGTTTGACCCATTTCTCACCCTTTCTAATGTGCCATGAACACCACACCTCATTACTCTGCATTTACTCTACTCTATCCTCAATAATAATGTCAACTATCTGAAGCAAATTAGTTTCTTGATATGGAAACACTTTGATCAAAGCTCTTTAAAAGCAAAACTAAAAAAACAAATAACAACTAAAATATAGTTTCAAACATTAAAACACAGGTAAAAAAAAATGTGAATAAAGAAAAGTTAGGAAGCAAAAATTACTTGAACTTAAACAAAAAAATTAAAAACAGTGTAACAAGCTTGTGATTTGTTAAACTCCTGGAGCGATTAAGACAATACAGCTATAAACTGGACCTAAAGTGAAAAAGCTAATGAGCAGAGTTGCGTTTTCAGAGGCCATCCATCTATAAGAGTCAGTGTGAGTAAATTTAGAATGACTCTGGGTCTGGGTGTATTGATCATTGCTAACTGGTGCATTTCACTATAGTTTCGACAGGTTCAACTGCTTCTAGGTTTTATTGTCAGAGTGTAGAACAAATCTAATGACACTGAAAACTCTCAGAAAGCTTAAGAGTCGTCATCAGCAGCAGCAACAACAACAACCACAGCACAGAACTAAAAAAACAGACCGTGGGAACTTTTTGACAGCCAGGTTAGTGAAACCCACAGTGATGAATTTGTTCAAGGGGCACATGATCCAGTAGTTTATTCACAGGAGTGATGTGTTACATATTCACACCTTTATATATCTTGGCCAAAAAAAGACCCATGTATACCTGCAACAAGTGTGCCTTGTGAATGGACTTTTTCCAAGGTTGGGGAGGTCAGTTAATAATTAAAAAAAACATCTGACTCAGCCCAGGAACAGCTGCAAAAGTGAAAAAACTCAAAATGTTTTGAATAAAAATCTGTACATATGACAAATGTAGACACTGTTGCTTTATTTTTCTCTTATTTTCTTCATTTCCTATAAGTGTAATTAGCTATATTCATTCACACTTTATTCCACCACATAATAAATGATATTGGGGCCTCCGCTTAACCTATTTACAAAGTAAGCCGCAATCAAATCCACAGACCTCGTGTGGACATCATGATGAACAGAGCAGCTATTTTCAGTATACTTTATTTTATAAACGGGCTTGTTTTGTATCGCACTGAATTAGTAAGCAACTGAAACAGCCTCACGCACGTTAACACAACCACGGCAAAATAGTATTTGCTGAAACACAGAGTTCGTTACAGTTCTCATTTTGTTGTAAAGCAATTTCTCCAAAACATGTATTGCTCATAATTATTGATAGTCTGGTATAACATGTAGTTTTGTCTAGAAATGTGCAATGCTTGTCTCTGTTGTTTCAGAGTAGCCTTTTCAAGTAGTGACACAAAAGCAGCCAGTAGGTGTCGCTGTGGAGGTGGCTGTGAGATTGCTTTGAAACCTTGATCCACTGCTGGCACAGTGGCTTCGTATGTCTTAGTGTTTCACAAAGTCTCACTTTGCCCATCACTACCTGTCAGTGGCTGATCTGTTTCGCTGTACCCAGTTTCCAAAAACACAGACAAACTCCGCACTTACTTGAGTGAACTCCACGTGTGACCGCTGGAATTCCACTTCCAGAAGTCTCTCTGCTCCCGTAAACCTTTTAAGCCTCCAAACAGGTACACGCAGCCCTGATAGACTACAGCTGAGTGACTGTGTCTGGGGCCTGGGCCTAATGAGTCCTGCTGTGAGCCACTCAGCAGGGACCAAGCCATGGTATCTGCCATTAACACATACACAAACAAGTATCTATAATTAATGCCCATTCTGCAGCTCACACTGTGTTTGCAGGGCTAGAGTTCACGTGTCACAATACTGATGATGTTCACATGCTGCCCTCTGACTGAACATGGGTGAGATTTCACTCCTAGAAACGCTTAAGCTCAGTTTAATTGTAAATTTGTGACAATTTGTCAATTTGTTTCTCCATCTCACAGCTATAAACTACATTCACACTGGTAAATATGAGTACTTTAGAAAATTATACTGACCCAGATGGAATCACAGCTAGAGGATGAGCGTCAAGTGGGATTGAACTGATGCAGTTTACTGAAATTATGATCTATCCCATGATATTAACGCTCAAAGTTGCTTATAGAAAAAAACATGCTGAACAAAAGCCACAGTCTTTAGCTAGTAACTCTGGCAAATACCATAAAGCTATTGTACATAAAAAGTCAGCTGATTTTGAAGGCGTGAGATGGGGGAACTTTACGATTTGGTTAGTTTTATATGGAAGGAGCTGACTGGACTCTCCCTTTTGTCAGTTTTAAACTCACTAAAGTCCAAACTCCAGAAATCCTGCGAGGTGCCTTTCATGTCTATGAAGCCTCCGTACATGAGCATGGCAGAGCCGAGCACCACAGCACTGTGGCCCTTCCTGTTGGTCGGCATTTGGGTCTGCACACACAGAGAGAGAGAAATATATTTAGAATAGATGGTAAGCTACTAACAAGCAGGCCATTTATTTGACCTTTAAAGTTCTGACAAATATGTGAGTAGTTTGTGATTTTTGTTCTGCTGATAAAAGCTAAAACAGCCAAAGGATGGTAGGAACTGTGTGCAGTGTTCACTGATGTGCGACACAAAACAAACAGCACCACACGAAGACTGCACAAGTAATTATTTCTGTTATCAGCTGAAAATGAGATCTAATCATCTGATTGTTTTCTGAAGACAGAGAACATGTTATCATTTAGATATGAAAAGCACTTGGTACCTGAAGCGAGCTCTTCTTTCCCTGCCTCTGCACCCACTTTTGCTTTGCTGAAACACACAAACGACAAAGGAAAATTAAACTAAAAGAGTCAAGTATAATAAAATGAATAGATATGGACAGTAGGTTTCTTTACAACATCTGTCAGCCTTACTCCAAAACAAAAAAAGGAAGTAAAGGCTAACATACAAATATACATTTTTTAAAATAAAATGTTTAAAACCTGAAAGAATAATCTTGGTGATATGAATATTAGAATATTATGATGACTTTTCCCATGTTTAAACTGCCCTAGGTCAAAGTTCAAATGAACTGAACATGCAAACATTTCAGATCATAATTCGACACTGGGATCTGATTGGCGTGGGGTTTCCATCCAAGTTGGCTTCAGATCACCCAGAACACCAGGAATTTTTGAGAAGTGGACTATTTAGTGTGCACTGGTCTTTTATTTTGAAAACTGAACAGATTCTCTCTGCTGTTCCTGTGCTGGACTTCCTACCCTCCTGCCGTGTGAAACTTGACTCGAGTTCTGTAAAAAAAGAAAAAAAGAAAAAAAGAAAAAAAAAACCCGATGCTATTTTGAGAGGACAGGTACTTCTGAGATACTTCTGAAATGCACTGACACACACTGTTGTGCAGCCCAATCTTGTAATAGATTGTGAAATACATTGTGTCAGGGACACAAACTGTCCAGCTGGCCAAAGTAGAGGGGCTTTAAAAGACATGGTAACTGTTATATTTTAATCTAAACCAAGACCTTTTTTTTTTTTTTAAACCTAACCCAGTCGTTTTTAATGCTCAAATGTAACCAGACAGCATATTTTTAATAAATAACATATTTAAAAATACCACCAGCTGTCTGTGCTACCTGTCTGCTTCCTAGTATAGGTGATTTTAAGAGAAGTTGACCCCTGACCTTGACCTTGTCCAAGACTTTTTGGTAGCTGCACCTATGGTAGCAATTTGATCTTGATGCTAGGTGACTTCCTTTTTGAGTTATAACAGTCAGAAGATTTTCAGAAAACTTTGCTTCTGACCTCAACCTTTAGGTCCAGGTCACTGAAACTCAAACTAGTCTTGAGATTTTTCGTATATGCACCTATGGTATAAATTTGACAGTCTCACATTGCTTCGTTTTCGGGTTATCAAATTCACAAGCTTGTGTCAATACCCCATCAGCCTTTCACAGCTGAGGGATAAAAATGATACAAAAAACTGAAAAACGTTTCTTGCCACCACTAACCCCTCCAACCTCCAAATGTAGAATTTCTTTGCCTTTCAAAACTGAAAAATACTGAGAGCAGACTGATGCGAAGTGGTGTTCACGGACATAAAAGGTCGTGACTGTTTGATGAAACTGGGTTGACTGTGTTGTGCAAGTGTTTGCGTGGGTGTGATGACCTCTGAATGTTCTCCTCTAGTGTTTACAAAATGACAAGAGTGGATATCCTGTCTTATGCCGAATAATTATTTTCACAAACTGAAGAGATGACCTACTGATCCTGAGACCCTCTTCAGGACCTAAACTTGTTTTGATCAGTGTGATCTGTCCAAACTATCATAAAGATTGTGTTAACATCAGTGCTGTTTCTCCACTTCACAGCTATAGCTACATTAACCTATCCACCTATCCCACATGGGGATATTAACCTTGAAAGTTTACCCAGAATGCACTTTTTCAATGCTTGTTTCTGTTCCTCTATGTCAAAGAAATTAAAATGCTGCATTTTATTCAAGTCATGACAGATCCCATCATGCTGAACAAAAACACGATTTTGTCTTTAGATTGTGACACTTGGAGTGGAAGGAAAACTTCAAGGGTCTATACTTCTAAAATTATCCACATTCGGTAAAATGTAAAAATTCAGTATTTTGCTTCATTAAACATATTGCATAGTTATTATACAAACAAAAGAATCAACTGATTTTGAGGGTGGGGGTTTGGGGTTGTTTTTTTTTCCAGATGTGATATTATTTAATATATAATAAGCCAGAGGTGAAAACTGAAAAAAACTGTGCATGAGATGGAATTTAAGTTTTGTTGGAACAAGCAGAGGAACGATTGAGCTGAAGTGAGAAATACAGGAAATGTTAGAGCAGGAAACAAACACAGCTGCAGTTTTTCTCCGTGTGATAAATATGTGCTGGGATAAATCACCTTTTCTTATGTTGTTGCTAATTGTCTTTAGAGTCACCTGGACTTTGTTCACATATGTAAAACATGTTGCTTCAGTATCCTGTATTGCACGTGACACCACTGTTATGAGCATGAAGACCCTCTCAAGTTTCTCTCTCAGATTTAGTGACGCAGAGGAATGAAAAGTTTTAGAGGGCTTAGGAGGATAGTGAAAGCAATCGACATGCAGCAACATGTTTTACCTGCTGAGCCTGAGAATTGCCTAAAACAGCAGTGTGACTGGCTGCCAGCCCATGCTGCACTGTAGTGAAACTCACCGATGTCGAACACCCAGAGAGCACATCTGCACGTGGTGTATGCAGAGTCCAACAGGCCTCCAAACACGTACAGGAAACCCTGAAAAGTGCAAAGCTGTTAAACATGCTCAGGATGCCCACCGCTGTCATAAGATGGCCTCTCTGCTTTATGTCCAATGCTTAAACTAAAGAAATTGAAGGTACCTCGTGAGCCACCATAGAATGTCCCTCCAGCTCCTCTGGTGCCGCTTCACCAGTGCAGGTCAACTCAGTCCATTCATCACACACTGAAATATTGAACACAGCAGTGTCGTTAACTGATGATTACAAAAAAGATATTGTATGAGGCTGTTTTATAAGAACGCAGCAAAAAACGTTCTTCACAAAGTTTTAAGTGGAATAAATGTTACATCTTTTTTCATGAACAACAGTGTGTATATAAACTTGAACGACTTGCAACACTTTCTCCATCTGCACAAAGGCACTGCCCAAATACAATAGAAATAGTTGGTCCTATCTTCTAATAAAAGACTGCATATAAAAGATGGAGAGTTGAAGCATCACTATTAGCACTGTAGCCTTCACCAGGGCAGAGCTACAGGTGGCCATAACCATATTTGAGAGGATAGCTCTTAAGTTGGGCATACACTGTGCGATTTTTGGTCCATTTTGAGACGATTTTTCACTCGTGTGACCATTTTGGGGATCGGCCCGAGTTTCGCCTTAATCGTGTGTCGTGCATCGTGTAGTATACATGGGGTAGTGAGATGCGATTAACACCTCACGACCAGCTCCCCATCAGCAATCGTATGGTCACAAGAAAGTCAAACCTGTTTGAAATCCTGGTCGCTCCTTGTGAGGGTATCACACTGTTGAAGCAGTGCCACAAGCCGATTTAACGCAACCTCTCACACTGCGCATGCGCAAACACAGAAATGGAAGTGAAAAAGACGGAGCAGCATGGCAGTGTAGCGTGTGATCTGGACACAAGCCATGGAGGCCCAACTTGTAGAACTTTGGCAAGCTCATCCGAGCGTTTTCGATGTGGCCTCACAAAATTATCACGACCACAACAACCGTGAAAAGAGTTGGATGGACATTGCTGCTCACATCTGCCCAGCCATTTCCTTGTCTATACATGCCGTCGCCTTTTCCTTTTAGACATTTCTGCGCACAAAATGGCACAAATTGCCATTTCTCTTTAGTGAGCATTCTCAAATTCTCAGATTACCGTCTCCCCACTTCTGGGTTCTTCTTCTTCTGTTTATGTTACAGTTCCGGAAACAAGAACACCACATGTTGTGTATGGACGCACAGTGTGAGCAGTCAGGTCGCATCAGAGCATCGGGCCGTATACTGTGAGAACATGCATCGTGACCTACGAACTTCTAACCCCTGCGATTCAGTCGTACAGTTTGAGCAGGAGCTGAATAACGCGACTGAAAAAAATCGCACCGTGTATGCCCAGCTTAAGACAGACATCTGCTCAAAAAGTGAAGATCAAAGTGTTAAGTCGTAACATTCATCTGCTTCTTTTGTGCTGTTTTAAGTAGTAGACTAATTGGTCATTTGAAGGAAGGGCTTCATGGAAATGAGTACCTGAACATGGTTTTTGGCCACTCTTGACAGCAATATGCCTAATATATCATTCTTAAAAAGAGGTCTTTCTAGTGACTACTCTGCGACCAGTCACAAGGATATCACTTCTAACGAAGTATTCTATCATCCATCTTTATATAGATCTACATCTTTATATATACATGGCTATTAATGGGTGGGGGCCCTTACCCACATTGTACTTCCAGAAGTCCCTCAGGCAGCTGTTCTCTCTGCCTCCCAGGACGTAGACGTTTGCATTGCAGCTGCAGCAGGCGTGCTTGTAGCGGTCGCACGGGGATGGGCTGCTTCTTAGGGGGAGCTGCTTCCACAAACTGGGGTTATTCTGACTCATACCTGGCATCCCTCACTGTCACTGGACCATCTTCTAAAAGAAAGTAAATGTATACAGTCGTGTGTTATATGGACCCACTATCATGGCTAAAAAATGCCAGGAACAAATGTCACAGACTGGTCACACTTCTTCAGTTTCATTGTGCGATGACGTGCAGGACTAAACATCCTTTTTTCTGTTAAAAGTTTAATTTTCTTAAATAAATTCTGCTCTAACTGATGCTACAGATACTAAAGCCGCTGACTGACTCCACCTGGATGCTGCAAGTTATTAAACAGTGCAAAAAGATGAATTTCATCTCCGTCCGTGTGAACTGGCCCTGATCAAAAGTGGATGAAACAAAGGTTGCACTACAGGAGGCAGGACAAAGGAAACACCCAAGCAACAGCTGCTTCCGTATTCATAAAGAGTCACCACAGCAGGTACGCTCCACATGTCTGGTTTTACGCCAGATGCCCTTCCTAACCTGTCTGTGGCTGGAACAGAACCTGCAACCTTTTACTTTCTAAGCTAATGTGCAAACCACTACACAATAAATGCTTTAAAAACTGTTTGTACCACCAAAACTCATGAAGAACATGAGTGGATATTCATGAGTTGATAGCTAAAAAGAGCAGAGGGACTACACCAAACATTTTAGAGCACCGCCCTTGAAACAGAGCCAGAATTTTAGTGTAATAATAATAATATAATAATAATTTACTCAACTTTCCAAAAACTCTAGTACTTATAATCCTGCACACAACTACACTAATCTAACTCTTGTTTTAAAATCCATCAGAGCTCAATTTTTTTTCCGACTGCCTGCAGAGTGCTGAGAGATAAAATTAACCTTTAGTTACATGCCCATTGTGGCACTGAAGGAATTTTATGCCATTCTTCTTCCTTATAAAAGGTCTGTGTTAAATGATAAACTTCTTATCAAATGAACACATTTTTTTTCTTCTGAAGATTATCACATTTACATATAAATGTGATGGCGAGAGATTTACTGAAGACGTTTGGTTTGAGTGCGCATTAACTTGACTCATCAAATTAATCCTGCTCGTTCTGCATTTGGCCAGTGACTACAACAGCATTTGGAAAACTGTTCTGACGCACAAAACAAGTTGGATACCTTTTACTACCGACTAAGAGCATCCAGCATCTGAACAAGGAACCAAAGCAGAAACCTTCAGACTGACACTCAAACTTCCTGAGTGTCAGACCTTAGCTGAACAGCTCACCCATTAAATATATTTAATATATAAATATAATATATATTAATGTATATTTTATATGTATATATTTGCTGAATCCTGAATCATCATTTTGACATCAGCACCTCACCTGGATTTAAATCAACCAGCCGGTTGGGGCCTTTCTGGGCGGAGTTTGCATGTTCTCCCCATGGCTCTTTAGGTTCACTTGGGTACTACAACTTCTTCCCATAGTCCAAAGAGATGCACGTGAGGTTAACTAGTCATTCTGAAGTGTACATAGGTGTGGGTGTGAGTATGAGTGGCCGTCTGTCTCTCTGTGTTACCGCTGTTATAGATTGGTGACCTGTCACCTCTCACCCTATAGCAACTGAGATAGGCTTTGCCTCCCGACTGCATAGCTATTTACAAGTGAATAATCCTCCTCGCTCTTATTTTGAAAGTCCAGTTGTTGCTAACTATATGGCCTCATGTTCTCCCTGACGGATGGCTCATTCTTCATATATTCTCTGGGAGGCAGAGTTACTCCCAGCACCATGAAACATGCCAGCACCCTTAGCACTCTAGCGAAAAAAAAAGTTTCACTTCCCGGTTAAATAAAGACTGATTAATACAGCTATGGGAAACGCTGCACTCAGCATATTCTCTCTGGTTTTAACAGATGGTGTCCTGGGTGACTGATGTCACATATGATCTCTGGGCAGAGACAGCGAAGCTAGAGTACCCAAGAGAACCACAACAGGCACATTTAGAAAATGCAAACTCAATACAGAAAAATTCCCTAGCTAGCCTGTGAATTCAAACCCAAGACCGTCTTCAGAAAGTACAAGTTGTAAGCTGAAAATAAAAAAAAAGACAAAAATTTGAAACATGAACTACTGGCTCCTTTTCAATGTAATTTATTTTCACAGCATCAATAATATTAAGGGCTGTTCTTGTTCCAATGTAAGTAAAGTTTATTTATTAAGCGCCTTTCATAGACAGACAGTCACAAAGCGCTGTGCACGAAGGTTAAAATAAACAGAAAGTTCAGTACTAAAATAGACAATAAAAACAATACAAAAAGTTAAAAGTAAATAAAAATGTTAAAAAAAATTTTTTAAAAAGCGTTGATCAACAGAAGGCTTGTTTAAACAGAAAAGTTTTTAACTGCTTTTTAAAGAGTCAACCAAACGTAGTTGTGGTGGTAGACTGTTCCACAGCCTTGGTGCCACAGACTGAAAGGCTCTGTCCCCTCTCGTCTTCAGTCGTGTACGGGGAACAACCAACAAACTCTGAGTCTGTGAGTGAAGACAACGAGCACCAGTGTATTTTGTAAAAAGCTTGGATAAATAATCTGAGGCCTGGCCATTTAGTGCTCTGTATGTTAAAATAAGAATTTTAAAACGAATTCTAAAATCTATTGGGAGCCAGTGTAAAAAATATAAAATAGGAGTAATGTGAGCACACTTGCTAGAACGTGTTAGCAGTCTGGCCGCTGCATTTTGTATAACTTGGAGGCGAGAAAGAGATGATTGTCCAGGCCAGTAAACACTGGACACTGAAATCAGTGGCTTTCATTATTGTTGTTATTATTATTTTATCATTCATCAGCTTATCGATCATTCTGTGAAATGTCAGAACACAGACGGATAAAAGTTCGGTTTACTGTGTAATACACAGTAACAAGCAGCGGTGCTTCAGTTATATCAGTTATATTACTACATGTCACTAAACAGCACCAGGGACTCACTTCAGCGTGCTTTTACAGGAAATGTAAGCTGAGGTTTAATAGTTTTGTTCTTTGTCACTGGATGTGAGCAGTAGTTTTCCATCTCTAAGTGAGGAGATGTACTCAGTTTTTCCACAGCGATAAGTTTTCCTCTGCTTGGACTTCAAGTCTGCCTTGAGCTCTGTCTTATCAGGCTGTCACATGAGCAAATAGCTCTGAGGTTACAACATTGAAGCGAGATGCCTAGCCAAGTGTTGTCCAAATACTTAAGGGTCACATGAATAAATGGGACCACATCTTCTTTGTTCATGGAGAAAAAAAAAACAATATTCAAGAATGCAGTCCTTAAAATCTAGAATCAAATGGAGCAACAGTTGTTTTTCAACATAGTGGTCTATATTTCCAAAAGTATTGGCTCGTCTGCCTTCATATGCATATGAACTTCAGGGGCACATCTGATTCTTAATCCATAGGGTTTAATATAATGTCGGTCCACCCTTTGCAGTTATAACAGCTTTAACTATCCTGGGAAGGCTTTACACAATGTTTAAGTGTGTGTTTATGGGAATTTCTGACAAGTTTTCCAGAGGCACGTTTGTGAGGTCAGACGCTGATGTTGGATGAGAAAGCCTGGTTCGCAGTCTCTGCTCTAATTCTACTGCGTTGAGATCAGGACTCTGTGCACTGTTCTTCCACTCCAGACTCCCTCATCCATGTCTTTATGGACCTTGCTTTGTGCACTGGTGAGCAGTCATGTTGGAACAGAAAGGGGCCATACCTAACATGTTTCCACAAAGTAAACACCTTGAAATTGTCCAAAATGTCTTGGTATGCTGAAGCATTATGAGCTCCTGAAAAACAACCCAACACCATAATCCCCCCTCCACCATCCCTAACTTAACATTCATATCATTCATTCATATATTGGTTATAATATAGCTGGATCATTAATGAGATTTTAATTTCAGTTCAGAAAAATAAAATACTCAGGCTAAAACGATGACTTTTTTGTATTTAAGCTCTCATTTTGTCCTGTGTTACAAATCAAAGCAGCTGTTCTGTTTTTCATTAAGATTTTGATTTATGGTGCTCTTTTTTTTATCTTATTTAACTTTTTCTGTGTTACTGAACTCCTTCTTGATTATAAATTTTACCTTATTGGATTTTATTTTACTTAACTTTTCTATTTTATTTGAGCTAATCTGTGATATTCATTCTCTAATATTTTGGCTGCTATACCACAGGAAGTTTATTCTTAAATTTAACATTTCAGGTATGTAATTATACTAGGACTGAAAGGTTAATTGGAATTTCTTTTTTAATTTCGTCTTCCAGTGATTACAAATAAAACGGGTTTATTAGGATAAAGTGATTACTTGTTTTGTTTTCTGTTACAAATCAAACGCACTTCTTTCCATATGTTTTCTAAAAGCCAAAACTCACTCACAGCTCAAACGGAGATGACAGAAAGAGAATCTGTGGTTATCGAGGTTCATTTATACCAAGCAAAAGTCGACTAAAGTTCATATATACATTCATGAAAGGGTCTGTCACCTGATGTGTTTGTGGCAGCGCTCGACTGGCACACTCCATCGCTGTCCGTGTGGCCGCTGCCACAGGAGGCTACTGGCCTGGCAGGGACCAGTTGTCCTCAGAGACAGACTCTACGGTCAAAAAACACCCACAAGCCTGCATCCTCCACCAGCAGCATCATTTATTTGTTTTGGCTTTTTTTTTCACAAATCTGTCTGTTTAGTTACTAAATAACAGAGTAAAATAATCCAGATTACAACTATCATAAAAAAACCAACAAATCAGGTTCTAAGTTTTGCTATAATGAAGCAGCTCTCATTAAGGTTGTGCAAATAACTGTGTATTTTGATTTCAATTACAGTTCCAACAAATACTACAACAAGTTACTCTAAAAAAGAAACTCTACTGTTCTTTTTAAACTAATTAACCACCAGTGTACCAGCTCTGAGACTTCAGATTTGTCTGAGGATTTCTTCAGTGAAAAGTTTTTCTCCTGCAGCGACTCTGTGAGCCTCACTCACTCAGTCAACAAATAATGTTATTGCAGCAGGATGTGTAATCATGTTATTACAGAAATCTGAGTCGCTAAGGCACAAAAAAGTCAGGTTGCTGCAGTGCTGCCCACTGGAATTTAAGTAACATTTTAGCACCGTGATCAACTCCTGTGGTGAAAATAGCACAGCAAGTCTGTTCCTAAATTAAGTAAGTTGAGACAGCAATGTTGGTTTCTGCCTTACATAGGTTATTTAAGACTTATAGATTTCTTTATATTAATGAATTTATTCTCAATATGTGAAAATATCAGCCAAATAAATGATCGAGCTGTTAAAGAAACTGTAATTTTTGAAACTGTGGGAATACTCTAACTAGCACCAGCCCATCTGCTCCATCGACCCAATAAATCATCCAATCACAGTCGAGGTTAAGATTCAGACGACCAGAATTTGTGACCGTACGTGGACAGCTATCAGCTGAACAGATAAAAAAATCTGCATCCTCTTTACATTTTTACCTTAAACCTCTAGCTCCACTAACTCAGTCTGCTGCTCACCTGTCTCACCTCCCCTCTTTATAAAACAACCCCCATACACAGTGAGTATTTCACCGACAAACATGCACACATGCTGAAACAAAAAGTTGATACAAGATAAAAGGAGGTCTTTTCAAACTCAGCCACTTTAAGCTCCAATCTAAAACCAAAGCAAGAGAAAAAAATATCCTCCTGTTGTTTGGTGATGCTAGATCAGTGAGACTGCTCCAACCACACGTTTATGATGAGAACAAGTGAGAAGTGAATCCTCTTCTATGCTGTAGCCCATGCAGCAGTCCAAACTCAGTACCGAAGTCCAGTTTCGGGTGAGCACAGCTGGGTCCAGTCCAGACAGTTCATGCAGTGAGGCCTGTGGATCACCTGGCTGAACTCTCCATGACATCTGCTCCAGATCCACTGTCTCCATTAGTTTAAAGGGGTGTCCTCTATACAGTATAAAACACAGTGCAAAAGATGGAAATAGGCACCGTAACATCTGGTGTAGGTTCATCAAGTTGTGTTATGAAGCTTCAAGCTGAAGAGTTTTGCGGTCCCCACCCAGGTAACCAATTTGTGACCAAATGACCAAAATTTATCAAATGGAATAAATATTTTATCCTGTGTGACCTGAAACAAAATCCGAAAAGTGCTTACAAAAGTCAGGGCTATTTTCCCATAGACTTCTGTGGGACCGGGAGTCTATGGAAGCAACTGCAATCAAATTGGCAACCAGAGATCAGTAAAGTTAAGGGAAGTCAGTAATCTCAAGCGAGGGGAGTTAAACCTTTCTCAGTCCTGCAGTGAGTGATTGAACAGACCACCAATGAGTGCAAAGGATGTCGTTGACTGACACATGAGGGGAGTAAATACACAAGCGTTACCTAAGCAACCAGAGCCTGGTAGCCTATCCACTACCAACCAACAGCCAGTGACAAAGCCATGGGAAGGAAACAAGCAAATCACTTCCTATGTGGATGCTGTGTGGATGCTACTGTGTGGACGCACGTTTTATAGATGGTACTGAACTTAAAATATGAGATAAAGATTTAATTCAACCAGTCTTCTGTCGCTCAAAAAACAGAGGAGCTTCTTCTGCCTCAGTGCAGCAGCTGCCAATGCTCTGGGCAGGGAGTAAATGCGTAATAGATTACTTTTCCCAAACTGGTGCGATCAGATAAAGCACACACAATGGAGCTTCTGTATTCCCATGAAGCCACATTAAAGTTCCAGTGATGTTTTCACTCCCAATAAATCTGAAATTCTCGGACAGTTACAGATAATAAGGCATGAAGTTGTCTGGGTGACACCGTTTAACATGTTATCTATACTAAGGCTGGGGTAACTGCCTCCTTTCATTATCTCAGGTGTATATTCAGGACACAAAGTGCTTTCTAACCGTTTAAAATTGGATAAATAGCTACAGGCGCCTTTTTTTTGTACGTTAACGTGAAGTTCTCTGACGTGTAAAACCGTTCCTAACGTCACTTTGGACACTTCAGTTTAATCAGGAGGAATGCGACCCGTTAACCCACAGCTCGCTCCCCTCTCCAGCACCGACTCCCCGCATGCTTTCAGGAGTTTACGTAATCGAAAGAAAGCCACTCAGCTAAAGTAAGATACCTTACCTGTTTCCCCCGTCATATGTGTGTCTCTCCGACAAATTAAACCCCGAGGAAAATCCTAAGAGGAATGATAACGGTAACGCTCGAGAAGAGGAAATGAGATAAACTTTTTTTTCGTCTGTGTTTGCTCAAAACAGGATAAAACGAGGTCAGAGTTTCTGTGCCAAAAGCTTCTTAGCTCTAAAATAGTTATAAAAAGGGCACTTCATGTGGAAAAACAGCAAGTTTTAGCGTTTAAATGATGCTTTACTTACGGGCTTCTCCTCCGCTGCCGTGTCGCCTCTTCTTTTGATCGTTGCTTTACTAAACGGGCTGCTGCTGCGTTCATTTCGCCTCGTAAATTCCCACTGCAAGTCTGGAAAGTGAAAGAATTGGTTTGGATTGGCCACGCGTGGCGACAAAAAAAAACAAATGTACTGCGTTTGATATTTCCAGTTTAGTAGTCATCTGAAGGCTATTTATTTTGTAAGATGAAGACACTACTACTTTATGGAGAGAAACGCAACCATCCCATCCTCTATGAGTATTTGGTCAGAGGTGATTGAAGGATTTTTTCCACTGGCTGGCAAAATCAGAAAATTGGATCAAAAGTAAAAGTCAAAAATATGTGTTTGTTTTAACGTTTGATAGTTCTACCCTTCTTAAAAGCTTTGTTTTTTCCTACTGATAATAAGAATGTTTTATTGATTTACCTGGCAGGGCTGAGTCTAGGATCAGACCTTTAGACATTATGCACACAATGCCTTGCAATTAATATTGTAGTAATACAAGAGTAGTTTCTAAATTACTTTTAGTATCATGAAATTTATGCCACAAACACATAAATGAATAATGGAATATGTTTGCAAAGGTATTCAACCCTTTTCACCTCTGCAAACCTCAGTTCATTGTAGGTACACAGTCAATACTCTTCAACAAGAACTAAAATGATAAGAGATCTACTTTTGCATTAAAGTTTTTAAGTTCATATAAACCCTCACTTTATTTTGCAGACCCAACACAGGCCATTAGTACCTCAATTCCAAGAGTGAAGATTAGCTTTGTAGTCTGTATCTTCAGTGTAGTGGAAGGCATCCCATTCAAGCCATGTTTAGAGTGATATCAAGTGATATGAATTCTGTAAAATGACATCATGAAATCCATCACTCCAGTGAAATCCAATAGTGCGCAGAGGTCAACAAGTTTCTGCAGAGTCAGTCACAGATGTCCAAAATTCACGTGGCCTTCAGATTAGCTCAAGAACAGTGGGTAAAGGGCTTCATGGATTGGGTTTCGGTGGCCGAGCAGCCACATCCAAGCCTTACATCACCAAGAATAATGCAAAGCATCAGATGCATTGGTGTAACATCCAACATCATATTAAACCCTATGGATTAAGAACTGGATGTCATTCAAATTCATATGCGTGGGAAGGCAGATGAGCAAACGCTTTTGAAAATATAGTCTATATTGGTTAAAGTTGCTGTTTTCTAAAATGGGTTTGCGCTTGTAAGCTACATAATGTAAAAATTATTCTCTAAAATGGTTGTAATCCTTCTAACATGAACTGAAGCTATGGAAGAAAAAGCTGTATGATTTTATGTCCAAAACATTTTGTGTTACTGAGATATAAGCTAAACTTCAGATAGGTCTGCTTCATACTTTGATGCAATATTAATTTGTACCAAAAGATGGTGTCATTAGACATGCAATTCTAATTACACCATGCAATTCAAAAACAACACACATACACTCTGAATAAATGAATAAGGAAACTTTTAGAAAAGTTTTCTTTTTTTAAAAAAAGATGGTGCACTGTTTGGATGTTTCAAAGCCTTATTATATGTTTCTATGCAATAACCAACTGTATATATGGTAAATGTGATATTGTATACCGATATTAAATGTTGTATTTGTATTAGCCTTCCACACCTACAAAGGTGTTTATGTTACTTGAAATTAAGACCTCTCCTCCTTTGCAAAAGTGGGTGAATGTCATCATGAAGTCATCAAATGTGATAAAAATTAAAATGTGTAATTTGCAATTTTTGAACATTATTAGGGAAAAAAAGTAAAACTATGAAATGTATAGTTGACCAGCACAGAAACACTTGCAGGCCACTGTCTGTAACTTGACATAGTCCAGTAACTCCAGCATTTGTTGCTCAACACTTCTCTTATGTCATTTAACATAAATCACAACAGCGCAGCGGTCACAAACCGTTTGCTCCTTCTGACCAACAACACCTGACGCTAATTACATGTGTTTACCTAAAATACTGTACCATAAAAACATACCATACTGTAAAAACACAAAAAGTGACCCCTAGCGGCACACATAAGGTAACAACACAAAAACTGGCTCCAACAATGTTCCTTTAATGTTCTAGTGATTTTTAAAAATATTTCCTTGAATTTGTTGGTCTGCATCATCTACAATTTTTCATAATTTTTACAACTATTGGTCTATTGTGAGATGAGGAGACTGAAATGTGTCTTTTAACACCGTTGGTGTTGAGTTGATTGCCATCTGTTGGCAATTATCCCATAATTGAGCATCTTGTTTTGACAGTTTTCAGAAAAATATTTTGCAATTTTTTGCAATCTTCCACATCTACATCCAAACATAAAACATAAAAAGTGTAATTTCTTCTTCTTCTTCTTTTTTTTTTTACACCTCGTATAACAAAAAAAAAAAAATCTAATGAATGGCGTCAGAACATTTTAGTATGTCAATCATATAGAAAGGAAACCGTATAGGTATGAAAAACACAGACAGGGCCTTGAAAAATTGATTCCTGGATGATTCTGATAAAAGGACTAGGTGTTACAATCCCTGATAATGCATTGCTTCAAATGGATATCAAATGGCTTCAAATGGCTACCATGAGGAAAGGCAGCCTGAGATCTCCACCAGCAGGACACCTCGCCAGCTGCGTACCCCAGCCTCGCAGGATGCCTCGGCCCACAAATCACTCTACCAAAATTTTCTTAGTTAAGCTTAGGGATTAAAGCTGTGATCTAAAGTATAATATTAAATTTGACACATCGTCAGTAGTGCACCTTGGATTCATTGGGTGTTTCGGCCATTATCACTAGACACCCTCATCCAAGGAAGGCCCTGCCAGGGTTGATCAGGCCCCGGAGTGTGTCACTGCTTTACACTAAATTTATTCACTTCTACTTCCTTCTATCAAATTTCCTACAGATTATTTTCTACCCGTTCCCTTACAA
>VVHJ01026730.1:0-18104 GCA_015107715.1 Tylochromis polylepis
TACCACTTCCCACTAATATCCAACAACTTCGCACAGCCATTGAAGAGGAGTGGACCAACATTCCACAGGCCACAATTGACAATCTGATAAACTCTATGCGAAGAAGATGTGTTGCACTGCATGAGGCAAATGGTGGTCACACCAGACACTGACCGGTTCTGAGTCCCCAGACCCCCAATAAAGCAAAAAACTGCACATTCCAGGGTGGCCTTTTATTGTGGGCAGTATAAGGTACACCTGTGCACTACTCATGATGTCAGATCAGCATCTTGATGTGGCACACCTGTGAGGTGGGATGGATTATCTTAGCAAAGCAGAAGTGCTCACTATCACACATTTAGACTGATTTGTGAACAATGTTTGAGAGAAATGGTAATATTGTGTATCTGGAATGAATTTTAGATCTTTAAGTCCATCTCATGGAAAATCGGAGCAGAAACAAAGGTGTTGCGTTTATATTTTTGTTGAGTGTAAAATGAATAAACCATCTAAACTTAATTGATCTTAAATACTTATTTTGTTAAATCTAACTTATAACTTCGAACATTGGTTGAAAATTAACAACTTTTTTTAAATATGACTTCTTCACCATAACTTTTGTTGTTGTGGGATGGGGTAAAACTGTTTCCAGTGGTATCAAAAATGGTATCAGGTATCGAGTATTTACCTGGACACTGGCGTTTGAAATTTTAGTATTGTGACAATCCCGTTACAGAACACACAGAGATCTCTCCCTCTTGGCTGTTTAAAGGGCTGATGCTGTCAGGCTTCAAATGAATGCATCATTCCTCTCCACAGCCCATAACACAGTGTTTTAAAGAAATCTTGTAAGTTGACATCTACAATGAGGAAATGGAGATAAGCAGACAAAAAATATGAATTAACATGATGCTACAAGTTGTTTTTCCTTCCTTCTTTTCTGAATGACCATTTGTATGCATCTTTTCGCAGCAGCAACTTAAGGACAGCTATAGCCTACACTTTATTTATTTAGAAAGCAAAGTGTAGCAAAATAAATACAAGTATTTCGTATTTAACACCATGAAACTTGCATGGTGTTTCCATAGTGACCTGCTACTATGGTGAGCAGAGAAATCATAAGACAGTTCTGGAATTCTGCTTCAATAATAACAAACTTCATTTGTGCAAGACAAACAGTCGTTTTCATCTTTACCTTTTACCTAAGTGCTTGGATTGTGTTTGACCATTTCTATTCCCTATTGCGATACGCAGCAACAACATTTTAATGGAGGGAAGCAGAGGAATCTACAAACCCATTGGGGTATGTGAGAGTCTTTAATTTTACTGCATTTAAACAGTATGAAGAATTTGGTGTATTTTTAAAAGCTAACAAACTATGAATCAAGTTAACTAATAATGAGTAACTTCTTGTTTCTTTGACAGGCGTTGTTTGACACACCCCAGTACAACACAACTGTGAAGACCTGCTGGCACCTTCAAAGCTACGAGACTCAGGTAAGAACCACTATCCATCCAAGTCAAAGCTGACATAAAATATCTGGCAAATTCTGATTTATTTTTAGTGGTCATGATTAAATGTCTCCTTATTTTTAGATTGCAATGATGATGGCATTCCTTAGACTTCAGCAGGAAAATCAGATACCACCTCATGTCACTGCTGAAGATATGCTCAACCTTTTAATGGAGGAGAGCAAAAAGACACTCAGAGAGCGGTGAGTTACTGTGACACCAACAGACCAGAGCTGAACGTCTGTTTGTGATGATGCTGAAATAAAACCTGCTTTGTGTCCCATTTAAGACTTTGGGAGTTTGACATTGAGAATTCTGATGAAAATGAAACCAAAGGTTTTCTGAAACTGGTAAGACTTGAAAACTGATGGGCCTTGTAGTAATTTGTAGATTGTTTAAACATTTTTCATTATCTTCACTCTCAACAGAACTAAACAAAACTGCACTTTGTATGTGTTTTTCTTCTTTTGTTTTGTTTTGATTTGTTTCAGGTGTGGGCAGTGAACACTATTAATAGAATGAAGGACATTGAGTTCCAGGCTCGGATGCTCCTCAAATATCCAGAGGCCATACCTCCTAAATTTCAGTGAGTCCCATTTGACATACAATTATGAACAGTTCAGCTACAGTGTCTCAATATATCTGAATACTTATAACTTTAATCCACAGAACGCCTAAACTCCTCAGCATATTCAGCAAATACCTTGAGATCCTTAAAGAGAAGCAGCAGGAAACACAGGCCTCCAGACTGCTAACCCCACAGGAAGTAGTGATAGAGGTAGTTCCCAGAGTCGTGCAGGGCTTCTGGGAGCATCCTCCTTACCCCCTCTTGAACATGGCATCTCAGAGTCTGAGCAAGCTCTCCACCAGTGTTACAAAGGCCACTCTGGATCAAGTCTCCAACACTCCCACAGCAGTGGAAAGCCAGGCCATCTTCTCCCGCTCTATGCGAGATGACGTTATCCAGACCATCTTGGCAGAAATCAGTGAGAAACACCCAGACGACACCGTGCTCAACAACAGTGCCAACCACACTACACTGCTCACTGCAATCACTGATGTAGCAACGAACCACATTTGTAAGCTCTTTCAGCCCCAGATCCCCAACGAGCCAGTTCATCACACACATGCTGCTCAATGCCCAACAAGAGATCAGTACGGCTTAAACATTACTGGAACTGAGGAAGAATCAACAAGTCCAGAAAATAACGACGATATGGTAACACCAGAGGTTCAGGCCAGTGAGAAACATCCTTCTGAAACATCATCCATGTGTGAACCATGTATACCAGTTATCAATACTACAGAGAGCTCTGAAGACCTTAAAACCAAGAAAAAAGAAAAAGGCTTCTACCGAAAACTCTTCAAAGCTCTGTGCTGTTTCTGTGTCAGTCCCACAGCAACTGATTGATCATCTTTAAGACTCCTTCTCTTTCTGTTTTTTCCTCTATGATAAAACAAACAAGAACAAAGAGTTTATAATAAATATTCACACTGCTTCACATCTGCGACAATGGAAATTCTTTGTTTTGTTAGGATCAAGAAAAAAATCAGCTCACAACAGGACCTCAGTGTTCAAGTGAGTGGGGGAGCAGCTACACTCTGTAAAGCTGATTCTCAGCAGTGTGTTTAGGGACAGAGCTGTACTGGTCAGTCATAAAACTATTAGCATGAAGGGATTCATTACAAAAACTGCTATTTTAGCTAAAGATTGTTTCATAACTTACGAAGTTTCATTCATTAATGGTTAGTCATTGTACAGAATGCATGAAACAGATCCCTGTTATGGAGTCAGAATATATTTCAGTGAAATCTGTACAATCAAAATCTTCAGATTGGGGAAAAAGGAGTACTTGGTTGGGTAATTGCAGATATTTGAAAATATGAAAGCAAAGAAAACTATGCAGAAGTCGGTATCGGGAAAGAAGCACAGGTTCTCGTAGCTTTCCAAAAAAATTTGATTTTCAGATAAATTATTTTATCTGACTCACGCTATGGAAGTGTCAGTTTTTATGCCTATAGCCTTTACAGAAACATTACGTTTGCATAGAACTTTAGGTTCAAAACAATATGGTGTTTGAACAATGACACTGTCTGAAATCATCAGTTTGACTATATTAGTTTTTTAATCAATGATGTGGAATTCCAAGCACCACAGGAGTGTTTGTTCCCACAGTCAAGCATGAAGGGCAAGAGCTGTATTTTTAGCTCTCCATCCCTGACAGCCCTTTATTACCACATTGCGATCATAAAGGGATGGACATTGTCAGCAACAATGTTCCATAAACAGTGAGGCTGCAGGATTTCAACAATGCTCAGGTTGTACTAAGGGGTGCAGAGTGTGCCAAGAAAATATCCCCCACATCATTTTAACACCAGGAGCTTGAACTGTTGCTGGAAGGCAGGATGGATCCATGCTTTTGTGTTGTTTACACCAAGTTCTGACCCAGTCACAGCAGAAATCAAAACTCTCTCTGTCAGACGTTTTCTGTAAACCCTGGAGATGATTGTGTAGCAGTTTGAAATACGCAGGAAACTGTCTGGCGCCAGCAACCATCTCATGTGCAAAATCAATTACATTTTTCCCATCCTGATTCTCAGTTTGAACTTCAGCAGGACGTCTCGACCATGACTGTGTGCCTAAATGCATTGAGTTGTTGTCATGTGATTGGCTTATCAGATGACGAGGAGCTGAACAGGTGTACCTAATGAAGTGGTTGTGTGTAGAGTGTAGAACACATGAAGCAGAAAGAGACCCAAGACACAGCTCAAGAAAGCATTTTTAGGTTATTTACATTTATTACTGAATCACACTGTATTTTCTTCTCAGTGTTATCCTGAGAAAACCATCTGAGAGTAAAATGTTCGTTTTATTCATTTTAATCATTCAGAATTAAATTTTTACATCAGCATATTGACAGCACTGACATCAGACAACAGAAAATCCCGTCTACTTCACATTCTACAATCTTCTTTAAATGTTATATTATACTTTTTACACAGTAGTTATTCATAAAAAATCTCACTGCACATCAGTTTATTCATTAAATGTCATTTTTGCCCTTCTCTCATTTTAAAATAAAAAAATGTAAAAAAATGCATTCACTTTGCAGATGTAATTCGATGATGGACTATCTGCCATAAAAATGTTACTTTCACAATCTCTGAAGCAGATTTCTAAATAAAATGCAATTTGAATTTAAACATCCTCAGTTATACTTTTGTTATTTTTTAAGCGTCAAGTGCTTAATTATATACATGTGTGTGAAAAAGTGTTTATTGTTATTTCTATTATTATTATTAGTAGTAGTAGTAGTAGTAGTGGTAGTAGTGGTGGTGGTAAGATCACTACAAACAGAGTAAGCTGAAACCTGAAACAGGTTAAGTGATCTGAACACCTTCCTCTCCACTGAGCAGGAGAAAACAGCCACAAAATACAAAACTCACAGGCTGTAAAGCAAATGCTCACTGTCACCAGAGCGGTCCTCTCCCTGAGCTTAAGTGTTCTGACCTGAATACCAAGTAGAATCAGCTCCATAAAAGGGTCGTACCCAGTGCTGAAGAGAGACGGAGCAAGACATCCACACAGGCAAAAGTCGCAGTAGGCTCAGCTGGGGTTATAATAACAGTCTTCTTATTAACCTAGCAAATCATCCATCCAGCTACTGGTCTCTGATTTTTGCTCAGTATTGTTTTCTTCAGATGCCTGCAGACTATCAGCTAATACATTTGCACCACCTGGCTCAGACATTGGCAGTAGTTGTGCCTCTGATCCAAAAATATCATCAGCAAAAAGGTCTATCTGAGCTGAAGGTGCAACAACAGAGGATGCTTCAGAGCCAAGCAAATCATTCAGTGAATTCTGAGCAGCCTGCCCGCTTGGTAGACCTGTAAACATATCTGCACTGCTTGACACATTGCTGCTTCCGAAGATGTCATCTGGAAAAGCAGTTCCTCCATGATCAGGCACATTAACAGGAGGAGGCTGATTGAAGAGATCATCATTAGAGCTGAATATGTCAAAGTCCCGTTCACTTGTCTGCTTCTCAGAGCCAAAAGGATCTGAGGGTTGACTAACATCGTGGTTTATAGGTGTTGAGTCGGGGATGGTGAGTTGATCTGACATGCCAATGATTGCTTCATTCTCAGATGATATTGGTCCAGAGTCAATCAGGCTAGAGCTTTGAGTAGAAGCAGTTTCAAGCAAAGCCGTGTCAGTCATAGAAGTTGAGTGAGGGGTGTCAGGCAGACCAAAAAAATCAGAGGAACCTTGTGCACCGTTGTGGTTGAGGTCAAAAAGCATTTCGCTGCTCAAGTTTCTTCCTCCTTCAACCAGTGCGTCATGTTTGTTCAGCTGTTGGGCAGAGTCATCTGTTTTTATCTCCGTGGCCAATGGGTCAGCGAGGGGTGAAGTGACACTATCTCCAAAAACATCATTTAATGAATCATCACCTTTCTCAGGTATTAACTCACTGTTTGATTGCCCATGCGGTGTGCTCAGTGAATGCACAGCAGGGTGAAGATCTTTGGACTCTATTTCCAGATCAGAGAGAGGCAGGTTTGTAGCCTCTCTGCTCTTTAAATCAGATTCTTGATCATCAGTTGGAATTGCATCCGTTTGCGCTATGGCTGTTAAATCATCGCCTGTCTCACTGCTAATCATGGGCAGACAGGAAGGTTCTGAAGATCTACAGTCATTATTAAGTGCATCAGGCTCAGAGGACTGTAACTTGTCCGTGATGTCGTTCTGAAGCGCTTGTTCTTGAGGAGGGACTTCAGACGGGTCTTCTTCTTTTGTAACAGAGCCTTTTTCATTCTCTGTTTTTCCGTCATCAACATGAGTTTCATCCCTTCTCTTGTCTTGAGCAGCTGATTTTGTGATGTCCTCAGCCTTCTCCGAGGATGACTGAAGTAGCCTTCCTAAGAGTCCACTGCTCGGTTTGATATCTGCTTTCCTGGCATCCTTTTGTTCTGCTTTGTTTGTTTTGTCATTTCCGCTCGATGTGAAGAGTTTTGACAAGGGGCTCTTTCCTTTGGACCAGGATCCCAGTTTGCCTTTGGTCTTTTCGGCCTGTTTGTCAGAGCCTTTCACAGAATTTGTTCTCCCAACAGGCTTCTTCTGATCACCACCGTCTTCTTGTTCACTAGTCACATGAGCCTTTTCAAGCTGATTTTTACTTTTTTCAAGACTGACCTCCTCTCCATTCACAGGTCCTGCAGGACTTTGCGCTGTGTCAGGATTTTCTGATTCATGCTCGCTAACAGGGTTTCCTGGACTGACATCCAGTTTCTCCGAAGGCTCTTGTTGTGTCATGATGTCTTGAGTTGAAGTGAAAGCTTCAGCAAGACTCTGGGTGTGGAGTGATTCATCAACCTTCTGCACATCCCCACTCAGAGCTCCAATATCATTCTGCCGAGTTTCTAAACTGTTCCCTGCGTTCACGTCATGCTCTTGGTTCGACATATTGGCTGTTTCTTCGTGGTGCTTATATTCAGGGATTTCAAGGTACGTCTCACTTTTTCTATTTTCTTCGCTGGATTCAGATGCCAAATCATCAAGCACAGCGTTTTCACTCACGTCTGTTCCATCGTTGGTATTATTTATTTGTTCAGACTGATCTGAGACCATTTCATTTTCTGTACCTGAGCTCAGCTGAGAGGATTGGTCGTATCGAGCCACATCTATATTTGGGGCAAACCTTACGGATTTCCGAGCTTTATTTGGAGAAGTGTCCAGCCTGTTGGGCACTGGGCTGTGGTTTGCTTTTGAGGTGGGGGCCACATTTGTGTGAACTGTTTTTTGATTGGTGGCAGAAATTCCCTTTTCTGAGTGAGTCAAAGATGTCAAAGTAACAGAGACTTGGGAATGGTTAGCTTGGACAGGACTGACTGGTTTTGTTTTCTCTGAGGGCAACTTCGCAGCTGAGATAAAACCTGCTGTTGTAGACTGTTCCTTCACCCACTTATCTCTGATTCCTTCTCTGTTACTGAGCCTGTCACTCTTAAAATGCTCTGAAAAGCTCATGCTAACTGTACCTGCTCTGCCGATGTCAGATATTTTATTTTTCAGAGCTGGTTCATACGTTCGCTGTGGAGAATTCTTCTTCTCTGGTGGCCAGCTCATTTTCAGTTTACCTTTAACATCAGCAACACTTTTATGTCCCGACTCTCTCGGGGATGAATTTGTGGCAAACGCTTCAGCAGAAGCCTCTCTGTAGCCATTAGAAATGTTTAAGTTGTTCTTTGACATTTTGGGAGTGGGCTTAGCATCTGGCTCATCTGTCCCTTTGTTTTTATCAAGCCAGCGGTCTTTATGTTGCGTGTGACCGAAGCCCTCGTCATAATTTCCTTTTCTTTTAAAAAGCTGTTTGTAGTGAGAAATGCAGTAGAATTCGCCATAAAGAGAAGAATAGTTGTGTGTGCTGCAATGAAATGAAAAGCAAAAAGTCCAAATATAAATTCAGACATCATTTTGTTTCTCTCATATTAGTCATTTGTTGTGCTAGATCAGCTTGTGTGAATGATTTTATTCATTGATACTGAGGATTTACTTCATTTATTTGTTTCATTTATTCACGCACATACTAAATCGTTTCATCTTGGTCATTTTGATTGGGTTCTAGATGATAAATATTCCAATTTCTGTAACTTTGTTCTAACATCTCACCTGAGCTTCTTCTTACAGTGTTTACAGCAGAAACAGTTGTAGTGCAGAATGAGTTTATTGGCCACCATTTTCTCCACTGGGTAGACTGGTGTCAAACAGGCAGAACACATTTCCTTGGCAGGCGGCTGGAACTACGATGATGAAAACAAACTCAGTTTAAGGTTACTTTGTCTTGTAGGTTTGACATGACGGGATTTTTTCTGTCGTGTTTTACAAATGCAGCCGCCTGTACTGGAGAGATCTATGATCTACGATTATGTGTGCTTCTTAAAAATAATAAGTTAGAAGAAACCCACAGGAACTACTTACAGCAGTTACTTATTCAAAATATAGTCATCTCACGTCTGACCACTGACAAGTTTGATTCCTGGTATTTAGCAATTCCATAACTAGATAAAGTCACATTTATGAGGTATTAAACTTCAGGTAAAAACAGCAACATTGAGGCTTTCAGATGTGTTTGATGTTTGCAAAATCCTGTATTTTCAAAGCAACTAACAATGGGAGAAGAAACGAGAGGTATTTTGAAACAGTGCATGAAGGTCTGGGGGATAGCTGCAGGCAAAAGTAGAGCCAACGTGACCAAAACAGAAACTGAAATTTTAAAAAGTATAGTGGAGGTGTGATTTCTCAGCACAGATCCATCACAACTGTGCAACATTCGACTCCAGGTGTCCTTTAAAAAGTCATTTATGAGGAAATTTGCTGAAGAAATACTCTAACAATTTGTAGAATTTACTTAACTAATTTAGGAGCATTGTGTGAATTATTGGTTGTGTACCAGCGTACTACTGTCTCATATGTTAGCCTAGAGATTGCATATTCATTCAAACTAAATACCGATGGATTTTTTTAAAATGCAGCTAAAGAAGTTGATTTTGTATTTGTGGTTTACAAGTTAATGGGCTCTTGGGGCCACTGGAACATTTTCCACTGCCGTAACCTCTGTGAAAAATGGCAGCAAGGCTGAGTGGCTGCACCACATCATCTCTATTTATATAAAGTTTAGTGGCAATCTTGCTGGGCAAAAATATGAAATGAAAGATAAATATTTAATGGTTCGTCAACCCTCAAACCGTGACGTTAAACAACAAATTAAGACTTGCAGAATAATCAAGCCATGTCTCAGCTACACAAAGCTTTTGGATTAATTCAAGTTTTTGCATGATCTTCCTTTTACCCCTTTAACATTTTTTTTGTCATTGCTGAAGTGCATTTTGCCTGGCATCTCCACCAAGACGAGATCCCAAATCAGCAGAGACATTGTGTTGATTAGTGGTTAACTTTAGAGATTCCAGATGTTATTATTCTCACTTTGATTTTGGGCCCAGCAAAGCAGATGTTGACATGTAATTCACGGAGCGATATACACAGAACTGAGTTATTGTAAATTCTGTGTGTGAGCTAATCTGCTTATAGTAAGATGAAAAGTAGCATCAGCGGTTGGTGATAATGATATGGCTGCTCCGTAGTCATGTTTTATATTTATAATTCAAGGAATAAGAATGAAAAAAAATCACCCATAACAGTCACATCATTTATTAACCTAACCTGTCACTTATTTGACAGTCGTTTAAAACAGAAGAACAAACAGTGCTAATTTTGTGTTTAGCCTTGTTAAAAGATCTTAACACTTTATCATGTGCTTACAGTATAAAATCTATAAGACAAAAAGTTTGCAGTTTAAAGGTAACATTTTCGTCATTTCATGAGATCAGTTTGATGACTAACAAAACACTTTCACTAATAAAACAAAAATGGGATGAAAACACACGCGAAATAACTGCTTTCCTAAAGTTAAAGGATCGTGGAACGCACTGATAAGTGGCTCGTTCAGTGCGTTTCCTTTGGTGGGCCGAATGTTACGAATACCGTCCCGTCGTCCTTGGCGCTCCTCGACACTTTCTCTTCAAAAAAGCGCCCGGACCGTGGCACCAGCGGGGATGTCATGACTTCATATCTGGTTGGACTAATTTCAAACAGGGCAGATGTTTTACTGTCAGACTGTTTGGTGACAAATGTTGAAGTCCTGGAGGAAACAAATACATTGCCAAAGCCGTCGCTCTCTTCATATGTTTCGCTGACAGTCTTCGTGCCAATTATTCCTGCGGGTTGCTCTGCAGTTTGCACTTCAAGAACACTGACTTTGCGCTGTGGGCCATTTTTTGAAGACTCAGCAGCGGCAGACTCCAGGTCACTGTTCACATCTGGACAACTGTCAGAGCAGCTATTAGTTTTTGGTTTAAATGTTGACATGGTTGACTTTGATTGATCACTTGGTTTTCTGGCAGCTGAGTGAATGGAGATGAATGATGGTGAAGACTGAGAGGAAGACTGTCTAATAAGGGGCTTATTATGCCCTTTTCTGGACACTTCCTTTTTGGAGAGACTTGAATCCAAATCTGTCTGGAGATTGACATCGCTTGTCTCTTTTGTCTGGCCTGATTTGGCCTTGCTTGACACAATGCTTATCTTCCTGATGTTGTTGGCAGGTTTAAAGTTTTGCTCAGATTTCAAAGACTCATCAAACAGCCCCGACAACCCTGCAATGTCAGCCTCAGATTTCAGATTGGAGACGGAGTACAGAGCTTTTTTAATCGTCTCTTCGATTTCAAGCAGCTTTGCTAGAGTCTGTTCCTTCAGGTTCATTATTTCCTTGCTTGCTTTTTCCAGATCTTCAAATGCCGTCTCAACTGAGGAGATGCTTTCAAGATCATCGTCCCGGGTTTCTACTTCAACTTTCTTTTCCTCCATTTTACTTTGCTTAGCGTTCCTCCCTGGTGTATCCATCCAAGTAGGGACATGCTGGTATAATGTACTCAGTGAACTGTCATCTACACTGCTGGCCTCGCCCTCTATTTCTTGCACTTGAGACAGGATCCCCTTGAGTTCCTCTCTTTTCCTAAAATTTTCAAAGATTTCCATGGCTGCCTTTACATTTCCTTTTACGATCTCTTCCATGTGTACAGAGAGCCTTTGTCGTCTTTCATCCTCTGTCTCTCTTGCCTTCTTCTCTCTTAAAACAACTTTATCCTCAGATTTTGGTTGCTTTTTGTCCGGGTTGTTTTCCTGCACATGGCTTGTAGCGACTGATGTCTGCAGTTCAGTCTCGTGCTGTTTTTCATGAGGTTTGAGATTTAGTTTGTATTCTTGAACAGATGTTTTTTGGGTCTGTTTGGGACCCCTAGCGTCATCATCTGTGATTGTTGCCTTCTTGGAAGTGTCTCTGTCCTTCCCTTCAAAGTTGTTTAGAGCTGCCTTCAAGCTTGTGTTAATTTCATGCTCACCATCTTCATAACTCCTCATACACATCTGTATCTCCTCAGCGGCGCTGATTTTCTGTTTCACATTTTTCTCTGTTTTCACATCACTGCTGTTTGAAATGGTCATTTTGCAGTCTGATTTCCTCTCTGTGAGTTGTGCTGTTTCCTGTTTCTTGCCACTTTCCTGAGTCTTTGACTTGATTGGCAGATATACATTTGTTTGATTTGAGACTTGCATTTCTTCATTAACACATTTTTGTTGTTGGTATGTCTCATGTGAGCTCTGTTTACTGAGTTTACCATGTGTTGTAGTTTCGTGGCTACCCACAGAGCTTGTAGGAACCGACTGGCTTTGTTTTGGACGAATCACTACACTTGTGTTTTCTTTAACAGGGCGGGAAACTTTGTTAGGTGATGTATTTGGTTCTTCCACGACTACAGATTTTATCCATTGTGGCTTTGGTGGTAAAGCGGGTTTCTGCTCCTGTGGTTTCTCAGTCTTTTGAGGCAGTGGAGATGGACTTGGCCTTTCAGAGCAGGGTGATTTAGTGGTTCCGTTTGCTACAGGGTTGGGAGCTGAATTCTGTGTTGTAACAGATGGTTGTCCTTCACAGGTTACTGAAATTGAAGGAGATAATTTTGCGTCAGATGGAGGCACAGGCACCACAACACACTGCTTGTGAACAGTCTTGCTCCTCTCTGAACAAGCCCTGCCTGAATTTCTGTATATCATGGCAGCTTTATAGTCTCCTTTGGATACATTTACGCTAGACTTCTCAAGAGATTTGAGAGCCAATTGCACATTACCACTTATAATATTTTCCTTATCTAGGAGCTTCTGCTCTGTCGCTGCACTCTGCAGAGCTCTAATAGCTGCTTTCACATCTCCTCTGATAACTTGTTCTGTCTCATCTTCAGTTGTCTGACTGTTAAATACGCAACTTACAAAAGGTGGCAGTGATTCTGGGGCACTATTACTGTCTATAGCTGCACTCTGTTGACAAGCTTCAAAGGAGATATGGCTTTCCTGAGCTTTCTCAGTATCACTGACCTTCGGAGAAGTCCTGATTTGCTGGCATCTTGAGGAGGACGAACATGTTGATTGTGCCACTGTTGATGAGCTTTCCTCCTGTGCAGACATATTCAGGTTGTATATTTTTCCAGGAAGGATGACTTCCCGCTCTACTTGCATGCTTTGCTGCTTTGCCATTTCAAGAGACCTTTTAGCTGCTTTCACATCTCCAGATATAATGACTTCTTTTGGTGCTTGGTTTCCTTCACTTTCAGGACCTTGAGCTGACAGGTCCATGTCGTAAATAGTTCCGGGTGTAATGATCTCCCGCTCCACACACATGCTCTGTTGCTTTGCACGTTCTAATGACTGCATTGTTGCCTTGACATCTCCAGGGACAATTTCCTCCTTTGGAATACAGCTGTCAACACTGACAGAGCACTCTGCTGAAAAAACCCTTTTGGTGTTCTTTACATCCCCTGGCAAAACATCAGAAATTGTTCGTTCTACCTGCTCTTTTTGCTGATAGAGGCTTCTCTTTGCTTCCCTCACACCCCCCTGAACTGTTTCAAACTGTTCCTTAGTCAGAAAAATCTGATCAGCGTCATCTTCAGATGCCTCGGTGTGAAGACTTTTGAGGTAATGCAGATCTCCCTTCTCAATGCAGCTTTTGTACAAATTCACATTTCCCTTCTCTGTTTCATCCACTCTACACGATGCTGCTGTCCTCTGACTACTGGCAGTAGCTAACAAATTTCCAATTGTAGACTTAACATCTCCCCTTTCTGTAACCGGACTCTCAGTTTTGATTTCGTAATTGCAGATGAGTGAATAAACGGACATCTCTGCTTCTCCCGCCGCAGTCTCTTGCATTATGATTCCCTTTTTCAGATTCTTATGTGGAACGAGCAACTCATCAATTACCTGGGCAATGTTTTGTATTCTTTGATCGTGTTCGATGTTGACTGTGCCGGTCGCCTGGGAGACTGGAAGCTCTACTACCGTTGTGTTAACGTTACCTTTCTCAGTTTCTCTCAGAAGAGTTACTTGTGGTTTGAGAGTTGGTCTGACCAAGAGCTGTAGCATGATGTTCCTGATGTTACCCTCAACAACATCCTCTTTCTCGATCTGCAGCCCTTCGTTGTTTTCAAACATATATTTTGCCATGTTAACATTTCTGCTGCCGTCTGCTTCTATTATGATGCCGCTTGAGTGAACAAAAGTATTTTCATTCAGATACGAAAGGGTATCAGCCACACTGTTGGCAGTGATTTTGTCTAGTGGAGTGGTCTCAAAGAGCCAGGTGGTGCACTTCACATCAGCTTTTGGTATATCTTTAGCACTTTGTACTGAGGTTTCTTCTGGCTCTTTAATTTTGTCCAGGGGCTGCGATTCAAACAGCCAGGTGCAGCGTTTCACATCTCCCTTCTGGCTATCTTCCCTGTGGACTGTTTTTACTGGACCCTGCTCCTGAGGCTCCCCTTTCAGGCTGTCAATGGTTTGATTCTCAAAGAGCCAGGTGGAGGTCCTGACATCTCCACGCTGCACATCAGTGACACTAACCATTCTCACAAACTTCTTGTACTGCTGCTCAGATTCAAATATCTGTTTATTCAGCTGCACATTACTGCTTCCAAAGTCTTCAGTCACCCTGACCGAGAGCTCATCTCGACTCGTAAGGGAGTCGAGAGGTTGTGTCTCAAATTTCCACCTGGCTGATTTAACGTCTCCTTTCTTGACGTCCTCCTGGGTGACAGCTCGTATGACATAAACTTCATTCTCCGCCTTGATGGCATCAAGTGGTTTTGTCTCAAACATCCACCTTGCTCCTCGTACATCACCACTCATTACCTCTTCTTTTTTTAGAGTTGTAACTTCATGAAACTGGCCCTCTTTGTCTCTGATAGCATACAGTGGCAGGGACTCAAACATCATAGTGCTCGACTTCACGTCTATACTGCTCACAGGCTGCTCCACAGAGACCCAATTCTGCTCAACGGGTTCGTCATGAATTTTATCCAGTGATGATGTTTCAAATATAAACTTTTTCTTCTGGACATCACCACTTTCAATACTCTCAACTCTTTGTGTATTTGTGTCATTGTTGTCCTTGTTGATCTGGCTCATGGGACAGTTCTCAAACATCCAAGTAAATTTATTTACAGAACCTTTCTCGATTTTTTCGCCCTGGCTCTGCTGATCAGATGCTGCCACGATTTCTGATCCTATTTCGTCAAGAGACTGGGATTCAAAAAGTTCTTTGACGCGTGAAACTTCCCCTGACTGAAAGTTCACTTGGCTGACATATCTCAGATTTTGGTCTGAATTTGTATCCTTTCTTATTCTGTCCAAGGCCTCTGTTTCAAAAAGATGTTTCACAGTTTGAACACCAACCTCTGATTGGACTGAATCTTGTATGGTGCTGCATAGCTTCAAATTGTACTTTTCATCATCTTTGATGATAGCTAGAGGCTGTGACTCAAAAAGCCATGTAATGGACTTGACATTGGTATCTTCAATGGCTTCTTTGTCTTTTACTTTTTCCGATTTGTCATACAAAATGTCCATTGGTTGTGTTTCAAACAACCATTTACAGGTCTTCACGTCACCTTTGTGCGGTTCCTCTTCCAAAGAAGAGTTTTGCTTTGTCTGATTGAACTTTGAATGAATCCCATCAATTGTCTGTGTTTCAAAAAGCCACTTTGCCGTTTTCACATCACCTGTGTTGTCCTCCTGTCTTGTGATGCCTTTGATTACCTCAACATTTGCTTTTCCTTCAACCAGTTGGTCTAACGGCTTCGTCTCGAACATCCACTTATAGTTTTTGACTTTCCCTTTAGTGAATTCCTCTCGGCTGACTGTTGTAACCTTATGAAGGTTTCCGGAGCTGTCTTTTATTGCATATAATGGAGTTGTCTCAAACATTTCTCTGTTACCTTTTACATTTCCAACTGCAATAGACTTTTCATTCTCGGTAATCTCCTCCTCAGAACAAGCAATTTTGCTCAAAGGAATTTTTTCAAAAAGTTCTTTGAATCCCTTCACATCACCTTTTTCAATCACTTGCTCTTTTAGTGAAGTGCTCTTTTGAATACTGCAGCTTTCAAATAACTGTTTTTTGTCTTTTACTTCTCCTTGTTCTTCAGCTAAAAGGGTAATTTTCTTCAGGCTCCCGACTTCATAGCTGTCGCTAAGCATCTCCATGGGCTGCGTTTCAAACAGCCATAGGGAGGTCTTTACATCTCCCCCAATGACCTCTTCTTTTTCCAAAGACTTTTCTGCCATGTTTCCTGATGCCAGTGGTTTCATTTCAAAGAATTTCTTCTTGTTGACGACGTCAACCTCTCCTGTGCACTCAGCTATGGTTCCTTCAAATGTGTTCTCTCCTACAGCCTCTGGTATTCTGTCAAATGACTCAGTTTCAAACATCCACCTCTTCCGGTCAACACCTCCTCTCTGACCCTCCTCTAGTGATATACCCCGAATTATTTTCACGACATCAGTCCCCTTACTGATCAGGTCCAAAGGCTGGGTTTCAAAAAGCCAGCGGGCAGTGCAAAAGCCACTACTGTCGATCTCCTCCCTGCAGATGGATTTAATCTCATGCATATTGCCACTGTTGTCTCTGATAGCACAGCAAGGTTCTGCCTGAAAGAGTTTCACAGTCTTTTGGACATCACCTTTCAGCTCCTGAAGCTCAGATCTCAGTTTCAGGAAACTATGATCTTCAATGGAGTTGCAGCGTCCCAAGTCACTCAGTGCTTTAGACTCAAACAGCAGACGAGTCCCTCTTACGTCCCCAGGCTGTACGGGTTCTTTCAGCACTGCCTCAACTAGTTCACCCTCTTCTTTTACAGATCTATTTAAAGAATCCAAGGGCTGGGTCTCAAACAACCACGTTGATGTTCTCACATTTCCCCTGACAGAAATCTGCCTTTTAGCAGACTGTAGTTGAGTGCTGTCAATATGTTCGAACATCGAGGAGGTGCTTCTTACATCTCCACCCTTTAACTCCTCATTATCCATCAGCTTTTTGGTTGAGTGAGGATCTCCAATACTGTCCAGAGTCCAGTTCTCAAAGATCCACCTCATGGATTGCACTTCCCCCTGATAAGCTGCATCTGCTGCCTGAGTGTTTTCTGACTGCACTGCCTTCATTATCTCATCATCCACTGCGTCATCGAGACTTGCCCGTAAGTCTGGGTGGATGTGTTTAAAGAGCCTCTTCAGCTCATTTTTCTGCCGTTGCTGGTAGAAAGTGGAGAAGGTCTCTTTAGGTGGAGGCACAGGAAGGCTACTTAACGATGAAGGCCCTTCATAGTCGAGAGGTCTAGGTGGTACAGGGGGAGGTGGGGGGAGGGGCAAGTCATCTTCCTCAGGAGATGATTGTAAAACTGTGACTTTTCTGGTCTGGTCAGCCATCTTGAAACAATAAAAAAAAGTTAAAGAATATTATCAGGACCTAGTCATCTAGTCAACAAAAAGAGCGTTAAAAAATACATGCAAATATTAGAATGACATTCATAGCAAGGAAAGCCATACTTTACCTTCTTTTATGCTCGCGTCACTTCTTTTATGCTTTTTCACCGCAAACCATCCTCAGTCACACCAGGGTTACCAGCCACACTTCACAGCTGTTAGTAGGCAAATATCACACACTGTCTAGGCTGCTAGTGTGGCCAGACGATTTTAACTTTTTTTTTAGATGAAAAAAGTGAAAACAGTGTTTAATTTAAATCTGCATTAAGTTGCTTTCTGGCCACGTTGTTGCAGTGTAAACTAGGGTTGGGTGTTGTTAAAAGTGACTGACAGGCTACCATCAGTCAACCAGCAATTGTCGATATGTTCGCAGAGCTATGCCACATGCACCGATTGAGATGTTTGTTGAAAAAAGGGAATACAAAATCACCAAAGTGAGATATTCTGATTTTATGCCAGATGAAACCAACAAGTCACAGGACCTAAATAAAGTCTTCAGATTAAAATCACTTTGAATCCCAAAATGAACATTCAGGTGGAAATAACAAAAGTTAGATTTTGAGCTGTTGGTGCCCATGGAGAGCTAGCAACTCACTGGTATAAATCCTGTTAGCTCATAAAGGTGCCAGGTCACCTCAGTAATACATCACTAATATAATATTATTCCTTCTTGAGCAGCAGAACGAGGTCAACACTGCTTAATGATTACCCTTGATCTGATAGAGTATCTCCATCAAAGTAGTACTGTGTCTGTGTTCAATTCTCCACTGGGGCTCAGCTCAACAGAAAGGATGGAAGCACCACCTTGTGGTGATTCTCAGTTTTTCAACGTAACATAACTACATAACATAACAACATAACTACATACAACTACAGTTAATTGCAAACCAGAGAAATGAAAACAAAAGTTAATTACCTAAATTATCTAAACATGCCTGACCCTGTGTTAAAAAGTAGCAGTCCACAAACCTAACAACTGGTTATGCCATCCTTAGCAGCAAGAACTGTAATCAAGACTTTGCAATAACTGGCAATGAGTCTTTCACATCACCGTGTTGTTTGGCCCTGAAGTTTGGCTCTCTCTTCTTTGCAGAATTGTTTTAATTCAGCTAATATATATATATATATATATATATATATATTTTTTTTTTTTTTTTTTTTTTTTTTTTTTTTTTTTTTTTCTTGTTTCCTT
>VVHJ01026736.1:0-11064 GCA_015107715.1 Tylochromis polylepis
GATAGGTTGATCATATTTAAGATTGAAGCATTAATTAGTGGCAGGATTCTTTGAGCAGTTTTGTAGGAATGGGGTCTAAAAGACATGTTGATGGTTTGGAGGAAGTAATTATTGAAGTTAACTCAGAAAGATCAACCGGAGAAAAGGAGTCTAAATGAATATCAATGGTACTAAAAGTAGCTGTAGATCATATTACATCTATGGGATGATTATTGGTAATTTCTTCTCTGATGATAAAAAAATTTTTTGTAAAGAAGTTCATGAAGTCATTACTAGTTAACGTTACTTATCACTTTGCTGCAACTCAGTTGCTTAAAGTTTTCAGTCATGGCATTAATACAGTGGATTGACTTCCCTAGTTTGATCAAAGTAATAATTTGGAGAAATCCTTTTCACTGTGACAGCTGCATGGTTGTTGTACAAGCAGTACACAAAAGCATTAGATACTGAATGTAACAAGCATGATGTGTTGGGTCCTATTATTGTTAGCAGTAATAAAGTTAGCAGACATGCCCAATCTTCTTCTTCTTCTTCTTTTCTTTTCTTTTCTTCCCAAAACTAAACACACCATTTAAGTGGGTATTAAATGCATGACAAAGACTCAAAAGACTTCTTGTCTTACTGCAAACCTGCTGGAAATGTAGCTGGAAATGCAGGCTGAAGAATAACTAAAACAGCTACCTATATGGCAATAATTCATTTGTCCGCTGACAAATAAATTTAACAGTCTTTTTTTGTTGCCACACTCTTTGAGTCCTTAAATGGCCTGTAGCTCAGTAAAGAGGAGTGTGAAACTAGAAACCTCACCTGTGTAAACCTTTGTAAGGCTAGGAAACTTAATACACTTCCCTCCCTTTAGGATGTCAAATGCTACGTGGATAAATAATCTAGAAATTGCAACATAGAGTTTCCCAGCATTTAGTTTTTCTCAGGAACTAAATAAAAACATTCTGCAGCGCCCTTCTTCCAACACAAGCTCAATATAAGTGTTGATATATGGTTTATCGCATTCATTTTTATTTGAATCATATGTAACATTCTCACCTGGGGAGCCTTTTGCTCAATGTTTGCTAATGAACTGACATAGCAAATCATCCTGATTGTCTTCTTATCAATTGGACTAATTACTTAAACTGGATACATCATCAACCACCCAGTTCTGGCAGAGGGATTGAATTACGTAGTGAAACAAAGTACTATTTTCAGTGTAATGGAAGGAAAAACTCCCTTTAAGAGGAAGAAATCTCCAGCAGAACCAGGCTCAGGGAGAGGCGGCCATCTGGCATGAACCTAAATCTAGACACACCACAGCTTTATCACAAAAGTAATGTTACATGACAAAAATCAGTGCAAAGAAGTATGGCGACAAAACTTTCTGTATAAAACCAAATGAATAAGGAGAGATCATTAGAAGGAACTGAACATGTTTTATTGACATTTGAGGTATTTGGAGGTTAGACTCTGATGGCCCATCACAGCAGAACGGAATCCCAGTGGTGATAGGGATTAGGGCAGAGCCTAGATGATGGTGGTAGAGATGAAGATGGAGGCTTGAATGGAGTCTGAGTGAGGAGGGAGAGGTGGTGATGCGGAGGAGCTGGGTAGCATGAAGGCGTCTGATGTGCAGTGAGATTTAAAGTACGCGGAGTGAATGCTGATTGGCCTGAAGAAAGCCGGGAGAAAGAGAATTGGACTAGATCTGTGACGTCACAATCAGCTTGACAATGTGGGAAAGTGGAAGTGTGGAAAAGCTTCGATTAGCCACCAAAGACCTGGGAAGTAGACAGATGTGTGACTACAGATCTTTGTTATTTACTCATAAGCTTCCTTAGATCATGACTGACTGCTGCCTTACCCAGCATGTATGACAGGTTCACAAAGGTGGTTAAACAGCATATATTTTCTTCTGTGTTAACATTTAGCTGAAGCCAGGAGGCACTTAGTCTTGCTACATAGCACACAGAGTGAAAGTTCAGTTGAAAAAGTTAAGTTGCTGCAGGGTGTAAGACATTGTATGTCACAATTTGTGAACAAACATCCACTATGTGCAATGACTTCATGGTGTTGCGTGTCTTCGTGCTACATAATACTAAACTATTTGGTCACTGGCTTTCAGGACAAATGAATGGACAGATAAGATGATAGGGTCAGTCTTCCTGTCAGCTTTCTGACAATAAAAATAATCAACACATTACATGATACAGTAATACTATATATTTGAAAAACAACTAAAATATAAATATATAACATATGTAACATATAAATAAATAATAATAATATTAAATATGTTAACTATTTAACTCTTTTAGAATTAGTATAATTATTTTTAGTATTTATTTTCTCCTGGTCCATTTAATTTATTCAGCTCCAGGCATAAAGATCACTGATGAACAAACATATGAAACAGAATTGGCAAATGCTAATTTCCATCTGATCCCTTGTTACATGCTTCATTATAAAGTTAAATGTAAGAGTCATGTGTGGCAGATAGGCTTTGGACCCAAATGCATAACATGGGAGACAGGAAATAAACTCAAAAAACAGCTTTAATGGGAACAAAATACGGAACAAAGGCTGGCCAGGAACAAGGAAGCAAAAAGCAGAAAGACACAGAACGATGAGGGATGAGAGAGGACGCCACAAAGAACTGAGACAAACTGAGGGAATAAATACAAAAGGCGATGAGGGCAAACAAGAGACGCCTGCGAGGACAGATGACAGAGGACAAAATAAAACAGACTGTAACTTAACTCGGCAACAGAAACATGGACTTGACAGAGAACACAGGAGGGCAGGAAAAACAAACTCAGGGACTTAACTATAACTACAAATTACTAAAGCAGACTAAAGCAGGACTGAGAATAAAAGCACAAAGAAGAAACTAAGCAGAAAGATACAAAGGTGAAAATCTGAACCACAGGGAAACTATTAAAAAAACTTAAGATATTTAACCATAACAGAACTCGAATGACCAAAAAGCACAAAACACTGAGCAAGAAACACTCATGACCATGACAGTAAGTTTAAATGCAATTTAAATCTCATAATGTCGTTCTACCTATTAGCGAATGAGCATATTGTTGTGTAGTATTCTGGCATTTCTCCCAGTTTCATCATTATACAGCTCGGGCTCAGGTCATTCACTCACTGGAAGATAAAGATACTTGGCCTAGCATCATTGTTATGTAAGTATGTGTGAGATACTGACAATGTGCAATCAATTAGAGTGGAAAAGTATTACTTAAAGCGACCCACTTACTATGTGTCTGAGGGTTGTCTTAAAGAAAAGCTGTGCCTTCAAGGTGATCCTGCTTTTATTGGCGATGATTTTGTGGACCCAGGAAACATAACACATTCTTGCAGACAGGCTTTACTTCTGAGAAATGTTTCTGCTGCTCAGAGCTTTCCTTGCTTTTCAAGTTATATTTCGGCCTCTTTAATATCGGAGTTATCCAAGACTTGGTTTCAAAATTGATCCGCTTATCTATTCATGCCTTTGTAATTTTCTTGCCATTGGTTGACTTGATAATCTTTTCAATCCCTTTTGATTGTTTTGTCTTTGACCTTATGTTTTCAGCTTTTCTTGCTTCCCACCGCCACCCCCAATACCAAGCAATCTGAAAAGGCTCAACAGAGTTTTTGATAATCATTGATTTTCTCCCCCCGACAGTCTGAGACAAAAACACAAGCCTTCAAACAGTGGGCCTAAACCCTTTCAGTGCAACATTCACACAACAGTCGAGATAGCGATGTCCAGAAATGCAAAAAACTGAACTGGACTTGTTGGTCAGTTCTGTTTGTTTGTTTTCTTCCTTTATTGCCCAACTATTATTGAATGTATGACCTGGTGCACCAAGTCCCCAAGAGACACTATGGTTGTCCAATGATGTAACATGTCACTCTCGTCATGCTAGTTGCACTTGTGTGAGTGTGTGAGCTGTAGTGTATGTGCAGGAGCTGAGCACACATTCTTTTGCGCATGTACTGTACGTGTAAACACTTAACAGATCCTGTTTCCAGTAACCTGTAATTAGATGAAAACTAACCCACTGCACAAAAGTGACTAAAGTTCTGCAGAGCTTCAGTGATAACAAATGCATCGGTGACAAAGCTAAAACAGAATCAGAGTATTCTGAGTACTCATAAATAAATATGAAAGATGGAAATATATCAGTAAATAAAATGAATTTGCTCAAAGTGCACTGTTAGATTAGACATTAAAAATTAAACAACACTGTGTAGAATATAAACAAAATATTACAAGAAATTATAATAAGAAATAGCCCAGGTATCAATAGGAGTATGTGTAACCTTTGATGGCCACAGGCAAGAATGATTTCCTGGGTGCATCGTGGTTGAATCTGTCACTGAGTCAGCTCCTGCGGCTGTCCAGCACGAGATGGAAAGGGTGTGAAGTATTGTCCAGTACTGGGTGCAACTATAAACCGCTGTTAGAAAGTTAAGAGAGAGAGTCAGAAAGAAAGCTCCATGCCCACAGTGTTACTGGTCTTGTGTATCAGTTTATTGAGCATGTCGGTGTCCACCACCCTCAGTCTGCCGCCTGAGCACACCACAGGATAAATTATTAAAACCACCTTATGGCCCTGGTCCATACTTCAGTTATGAAAAGGATAGTGCTTTTTAAAAAAGCACTTAGAGAGTATTTTATAAGAGTAGGGTATGGTGATTAGTTCAAATAACATTTTACAAGCACTGCATGTTGTAACTTTGGCCAGGAATTGAGACTTCCAGGAATTACACCAGGATACCTCTTACTAAAATACACAGATAGTCTTTTTTTTATTTTGGGGAACAACAGAAACAAGCAAAAAACAATTTTACTAAGTCACCACCATCAGTGCATGCTTTTAACTCTGAGTGTTGTTTTCACAATGGGAATGAAATGTAAAATATCCTTTAAAATTAATGTGCTATGATTTTAAAAAGATTTCAAAAGAATAATCACTGGTGCTATTCCATGTCACCACTCAATTAATTTTTGTTTCCACACATTTTGTTTTTATTACTTCATGAGCTTTGTCATGGCTGTCAGTATCTGATGGTGTTGTTTTTTTAGTGCGATATAAGTTTCACCAGCAGTTCTGAGCGTCCAGCTAAGTTTGATAATGTTACCGTTTTATTGGGTTTCTTTTAGTGCTGATGCAGTTTTTCCTCCATGTACCTTCTCGTGTCTATTGTTTGCTGCTGTTTTTGTGACGCAGGTATTTTGATGAATACCCATTTTTGAGCACGGGCTCAATGTGATGATTCAGCGCTAACGACAACAAGGAGCATTGCTCTTATCAGTAACATGGGAGTTTGCTTAAAATATGTACATATTTGATTAAACACTAATTAAAAACAGAGAAACAAGAAGCTCTCCGCATAATAATTCTTCTGGCATTCGCATTGTAGAGGATAATTGTGATGTAGTGGACCAAACAAAATAAGTGTGTTCACAAAAATCACATAAATTCATATTTGTATTCCCAGTATTTGAACCACTCTGAACATACTGTTACCTGACTTTGGTTTTCCTCTAACGTGTTGAGCGTCCTCTGACTTGTGTAAACAGTCCAACCACAGAGGGAGCATTCTTTTCTCACTGAAAGTAGGTCACAGGTTAAAGGAGAGCAGGAGGATCCTGGGTACTCTGGCTGCGGTTGTCATTTCATCTCTGCATCCTAAAGTCTTACAGGATTACTGGTAACAGGCTGTGGGGGTTGCTAGACTCAAATTACTCTTGCAGAAGCATAATATTTCCCCAATTCCACTGTAAAGATCAGATGGCGTTCAAGGCAGCCAAACAGTTCGTTTAAGTAACCCTGACTCACATAGCTGCCCAGGAGTGATAAGTGAACAATGAGGTTACATGTCAGGTTGTGCTGCACAAGACAGTAAAAAGAGATAAGGATGACAGCCTTTGCTTAATGACTGGATCAGTTGTCAAAGTTTAAAAATAGAGGCCAAATTGACATCATGACAAAGGCCTTTCACGTATATTGATACAATGATCAATGCTCTGCTGCTGTGGGCAGATGCTGTCTGTTTTCAGAAAGAAAACCTAGAAACATGAGATGTGACATATGTGCAAGCACGCATGCATGTGTGGAATATGGATGACACAGCTTCTACCTCTTTATGTAGTTCTTTATTCAAGGGCTTTATATTGACAGAGGTAAGAGCTTCTCAATTTAAGTGTCTACAGTAAAGAGCTGGGTCAGTCAGACGATGTCAGACTCAAATATAGCTGTCTCCAAACAGTGCCACATTGGGGTGGATAATATAACCCACCAAATGTGACCCAGGGCATACAACATCATTCACACATCAGCTGCTCTAAAACGAACTGAGAGGCTTGTGAACAAACAAGTTGGTGTTCAGTCTGCCCTTTTATTGTCCATTTTTATTTCAGCGTTATTATCTATCCTGATTTATTTCTGTTGTTATCTTTTTTCCAAGTGTTTTCATTAAGTAGTTTGCCACATTTTCCAAGGTCTTGGAAATGTGTTTGGACAAAAAATGGTTGCTTACTTTTTTATACTAAATATTATTCATGTATTTACATGAAAATCCTTGAATCATGTAATTATATTTGATTTCAAATGTGAACCTGTGCAGCATGATCTTGCATTATAGTTTTTGGCTTTGAAGGACTGTTAATGTACAAAACCTGCCCTGTATTTTGTAGATTTTTTTCTCCTTGTTTGTTTGTAAGTGCAGGCCTATCCCGAGCTGTCCTCACCACGAGAAGTCCTTGCAATTATGACCACATTTTCAGTGCGTGAACAACTGCAGTGTGGGTCAAAGTCAGCTTAAAATACTGTTTGAAAATAATAAACTTGTCTTTACAGAACACTCCGTTTCACTTTTTTCTCAGCACATCCTTTAGCCTCTGAGGTTAAAGTCCTCATTGATAAATCCAACCTAACCCTATCCTAATGTCATTTTAAAAAACTGTTCTCTCACATTTAGTAATCAGAGCACAATAAATGTTGTTTTTGCGTTTTCTGATTGCAGCTATCACTTACAACATGAATCAAGTGACATCTAAAATGACAATCCAAATGCCCCAAATCGCCCTAGGATAAACTACCACAGTGTATATATAGGTAAACAGCAACATCCAAGTTAGTTTTATGTCTGTCTTGATGCATGCTCAATAATCCAGGTAAGGAAATATCCCTAAAATTGATTCTGTTAATCTGGACCAGATAATGATCAGATCAATGGGATTTGAGGATTAACATTTTTATGTTTCTAATTTCATTACTGGAGCCAGCCTAGCTGGTTCTCTTTTTGTCATTTGATCTATAAACGCTAACTAGCTGATTGCTTCCTATTCTGGCTTTTTATATCTGCAATTAGGTTAGCTGCAATGTGTTTTAGCTTAAAAATGTCAAGGTACTTTTGTAAAAATTTGCATTTGCAATTCTTTGTAAGGAATAGTATCATCTAACCTCTTTAATTGTAAATTCATTTGTGTTTGTGTTTTTCACAATAAGTTCAGCCTTGATCTTATGAGAACTGGTCTCCATTCTGTTATACAGATGCATATTAGTGGTGCATAACTGTTGCTATTTTAAAAACCATAATGACAATATAGCTCCTATTAATTATACCTCCCCCTGTGCATAAACACACGGACAGCAGTGCAAAGTATGTAGAATTGCTTTCTCAGAGCTAATCAGTCATTTCATGGTGCTAAATTTCTGTTTGCCAGATGTTAGTTTGACATTTGATTAACTGTTCCACCGTTACACTGGTTTTTTGAATGTCTCACTGCAGTAATTGACTTTGAGCACTTCAGTGAATTTTTGTTACAGCTTTTCTGGCAGCTCAGAGATTTTGTATTTTTTTTACTTTGCTTCCTGCTACATACTCAATGCGGTGTTGAGGGTGAGCTACAAATACGCCTTTCTTTAATCTATTTCAAAACTCAGTCTATAAATGTGAATGTGAATGTGAAGCAGCCACCTGTTCACCTTGAAATTCTTGAAACATTTCTTGGTCTGTAAAAGATTATTAACATTCCATCCTGGAGAATTTTCAGAAATGTGCAGGGCTGGAAGAACCCATTTTATGCCTGTGCACTAAACTGTTTATTATATCTGCAAGTGGTGAAATTGGGTGGACTGGGCCTTCCAGAAATTATGTCAACAAATTTAATTTTTTTTCACCACATTTGAGATAAACTGACATCTGGCTTTTACACTGCACAGAGTGGCAAAAGCACAGTGCTGTGAGATGCCAACCACTGACAAAACAATTGAGTGGAGAGAGAATACAGTTTTAATCAGTTTAAGCTGATGGTGGGTGTCCTTGACAGGTGTGCCAGTGGATCCTGTGGTGGAAATTTGCAATGCAAATCCCGGTGTCTAGACTTTTTCCTTAACTATAGAGGTCAGTGTTATGTTCACTGTGCAGGTTTGTAAACAGTTCTTGGGAACCTGAGGACCTAATGATGAAAAAGAAAGATAAATTATTAGGCTTAGTGAAGGGAAAACCCCACACAAACACACACAAGTTTTAGAAATCCTTCTCAGCTATAAGTTATATCGATAATTATTTTGCATCATGAAGAATTATCCCTGTGGCTTTACTGTGTTATTTTGACTTATTTTAGATTATTACGTATGAGCGCATGAATATGTACATGAGCATAAACACTGTTTAAAGCAACAGAAGGACGCTTTAAACAGTGTCTGTTTCTGGCATTTGTTCTGGTGCGTTATGCCAACCTAAACACATAAATAATGTCGCATAAAATTATAGCATCTCATCATAAATAAAGTGAATGTAATAAGTCAAAGAGTAATTAACCGAAGAAATGTGCAAATGATAAGCAGCAACACACAAATCTCAACTGCCCCACCGACCCCTTCTCCAGGCTCCTTTCCCAGACAGAGAGCAGACAGAATCTGTTCATTAGTCACAGAGAGGTCTGCCTATAAGGTTGAGAGTATATAGTTAAATATGTTACAAAATGCGAGAACTTGTAGAATAAAATCGGAAAAAGTGGGGGAAAAAATTGAACTTGTCAGCCAGGACTGGTTGAGTGATGAGGGGAAAGAGAAAAAAAGAAAGAGTGCACAGGGAGACAGAACAAAACAGAGACTAAGGAAGGTGAGAAGACATAAATTTAATGGCATGCAAACACCTGGGGAGTGGAAAAAAAAGTGAGTGGAGATAAAGCAGCCGGTCCTACAGCAGACTGACCCTCTAGCAGTATAACTGGAGGATGGTTTATAAGCTTTATCAAAAAGGAAAGTTTTAAACCTAAAACTAGAGAGAGAGAGTTTGTCTCCAGAATCCAAACTGGGAGATGGTTCCACAAAACACCTGATAGCTAAAAGCTCTGCCTCCCATTCTACTTTTAGAAACTCTGGAAATCACAAGTAAGCCTGCAGCTTGGGATATTATGATAATATAAAGTCTTTAAGACATAGCCTGTTTATTCAAGATTTTGTATGCGAGGAGAAGGATTTTCAATTTAATTCTGGACTTAACGGGGAAGTAATAAAAAGATTCTAATGTGGGAGAAATATCATGGTTAATATTTTGTTAATCACTAGAATACCACAGTCTGGGTTTTTGATTCACGGTCAGGGACCATTCTTTATGTCAAGTCAATAAATGACAAGTATTAAAATGATCATATGTGATGTTTTAAGAGGTGCAAAAAAGAACAAGGATTGGTAAACAGAATTCAGACAGAGAGTGTTTCTGGCTGTGAGTAAAGGTGCTCTCTTTGGACTTCAGCAGATGAGGAGGCTTCACACTGAAAAGCAGCAGAGCAGGGACAACTGGCCTGGTGAGTGTGAGGGATGAAGTTACGTGCTCTACCTACAAACATACACAAAAGCACAAAAGCATTACCTTAGCCAAATAATAATGACCTGAAATAAAAGGCTTCTTTTCACTGAGAGACACAGGCAGCAGTTCACCTGTCAATAGCATAGTAGTGGTCACACACTGTGGCCGCTCTGTTTATGTAAAAATGTTAAAACAAAAAAAAAACGTAAGACCACTTTCAATCATACAACTGGTTTCTTGGTTCTTGAAATTTACCGTGGTAGGTTTTGGCGTTAGCGTGATGGTCACCTCTTTAAACAAAAAACATGTCCACAATAAACCATAAACTGCAGGGCCACAGTTGAAGTTTCTCCTTTTCTGTCGTAATATTTTGACTACTGAAGAAGATACGGGATAATGAGGCATTTTGTGACAACAACCAGCGCTGAGTTTAGCTTTGCTTTTTGAAAACTGTTTTGTGCGGATCAAGCACGCTGAAATATTCTACCCTGCAGTTATCCTTATACTAAAAGTAAAAGATGGAAGTTAGACTGTCACTTAAAGTGAGAAGATGGAGTTTCTTGTGAATGAGTCTAAATAACATACTGTCACACAGGCTTTTCATGGGCTCATTTGGCTCTGCAGGATTTTAATGGCTGGTTTTCAAGTGGCTGTAAGAGCTGAAGTGTGTCAGCATTTTTCGCTAAAAGACCTTGATGAATGTTAAATCTGCATCTTTGAATAACTTAAAGATTTACTCACAAATATTAAATGGACAGATGGCAACAGTCAGCAGCGGGCTCTGGCTTTTAATTGTGAGAAAAGTAGGTTATTTTGCTTTTTGAGGATGACACAGAGGGAAAGGGAGAGAGAGAGATTTCCTCTCTCCAGTCACACGAACACTTATTTTTGTACTAATATTTTAAATCATCCAACTGTGTTTTAGACAGACAGGTGGCTTTTAGGTATAACCTAGAAATCCATGGCCTAAATCCCTTGCTTATCATCCTCCAGAGATGCACAAACTCGTGGACACACACACACACACACACACACACACACACACACACACACACACACACACACACACACACACACACACACACACACACACACACACACACACACACACACACACACACACACATTCACACTTTCGTATGTTATATGTGAATATCCTGAGCATTTTGATTTGGTTGCATTTAGACAGGAGGCTAACCAGCAGCCCAGTTTTGGTACCATTTGTTTTCTTTCTTTTAGTGGTGGTAA
>VVHJ01026737.1:6353-52677 GCA_015107715.1 Tylochromis polylepis
AAATACACAAAACACTGAGTCGCTGACCCAGTACCGTGACATAAGATAATGTCTGTGAAGGTTCTCATTCATCCAGGTCATGGTAGTCTAAGGAGCTTGGAAAGAAAAGCGTCTGGACTTCTCTAAGTTTCTTGAAAACGTTTCACCTCTCATCCGAGAAGCTAGAGGTGAAACGTTTTCAAGAAACTTAGAGAAGTCCAGACGCTTTTCTTTCCAAGCTCCTTAGACATAAGATAATGTATAACCCATTTTTATTATCTATTGTGCACCAATTTAAAGTGTGACAGGGTGATGGACATGCTATCCACTCCTACTGAGCTGGGAAGTTGCTACTAGGGATGAGAATTGATAAGAATTTAGAGATTCCTATTCCATTATCGATATCACTTATTGATTCGGTTCCAATATCAATTCTCTGATTAATTCTCATTGACTCCGCTTTGAGAGTCACCATTATCACTAAGCAACATATCAAAGACATTACATTTTTGTGGTAAAATGTTTGTCTATGTTGGAAGTATTTCCCCTCTTTGTTGTGATCAATGTTGGGGTCTTTACTCAAAAAAGCCATGTATTGCACATATTACACAGTATACATAGCGCTTTTCTTTAATGTTATGCAGTTTGTTACATTACTTTTGTGTTTCTCAATAAAATGACATGAAACACACTGTCTCATAATTACTTATTTAATAATTACTTATTAATTATTTAACAATATAAACCTGAGGCTACAGTCCCACACACCAACACATATCTCTAGAAACATGAACAAGTAGAAACGGAGGCTGCAGCCTGGCTGCCCATCAATTTGTTACCTGTTGAAGTTCAGGGTCTGGCTGCTAGGCTGGTGTCGGCATTCAGTGTTGACATGCTTTCTGTGCAGGTGCTTGCAAAAAGCCGAAGTTGTGTTAGCAGCATAATGCAGCCGTTTCTGTCCTGGATGCAGTTTGCACTTTACCATCTCACTCTAAAAATAAAAATAGTCTCCATATCCATGCTGAAGACTACTATTTTCCTCCTCCGGCATACAAAATGAAATCAGCTGATTGTAGCATAAGTTCAAGTGGAACCGAAAAGCGGGATAGGGATTGATAGGCAAGCAGACTAACAATTCCAAGGAATTGAACTACTAAGAGCTGGTTCTCTAAAAGAACCTGTTTCAGTTCATCTCTAGTTGCTACTTCATTATTCCAATATGGTTCTTCCCTAAAATTTGAATATCCATTCCATAAAACAGTTAAGAGCATAAGGTTTTCTACCTCTAAGTCTTCAGAAACCAAACAAACAAAGTCACAGAAAATAAATAAAGAAATGCAATCTTTGCTTTGACTTTAACCTTGCTGATAGTATAATGACAAATGTTACAAAAAGGTACAGTGAAAGTATGGCCCATTGTCTCAAATGTCTGTCCCTTTGCACCTCATACAACATCCTATTGAATGTCTTGAAAAATGTCACCAACACAATCCCTTTTTATGAACTGCACTCCGCAGTTTTGGTGACTATGATATTGAATTGCAATAATCCATGTATGAACCAAAATCCTCCCTCACCTGTCAAAAGCTACCATGGCAAAAGGGAATTTTATGAGGTGATTAGGTGAGTGAGGGATCATAGGTTTCGCCTAGGTTCATTTTGGTTAGCACGGTTCATGGAAGCAGCAGGTGCTCCTGATAGGTTTTCTTCAGAATCACAGGAGTTCTGGGCAGTGAAGCAGCATTACTTAATGATTCCTCAGAGAGGGACAGTAAATCCCTGAACAGAGAGGAAGACCAGAGGTACTAGATGATCCTCCTGGCTGACTTACTGAAAGGGAATAAGGTGAGTGAGTGTGTGTGAGAGCTTCTACTATGTCACTTTTGCTGTGTGCATTTGTATGTCGTGTGCATTAAAATCTCTTGTGTGCTGTTCTTCAATAATACCATGAAGAAATGTCTGTATTTTTACAAGACTGCACAAGTGTGAGTCAGTAGTTCTGCACTTTTTCTGCGGAGAAACTCTCCCTTTGCATAATAACAAAAGCAGAACATCTACTCTTCTTTCTGCAGACATCTGGTCTAACATTAAACCACATCTTCACCAAAAAGTTTCTGAATGTCTTCTTGCATTTTTATTCATCCTGTTCAATATTCATAAGTGCAGTCCTGTCACTATGTTTTGCAATAAAAATCAGCAATATGCACTGTTTTGCAGACATTGGACTTATTATTATTACAGCCTGTCAATCAGAGTTTGATTTACAACAAGAACTAGCCAAAATTTCAACTGACACCAAAGGATTAGGAACAAAGAATCACTGTCCGAATGCTGTTACACAACAGTACGGTTGTGTGGAAATCTCCTATATTCACATTTGGCTTTTGCTTCATTTTCACCTTGACTTTAAAGCTGACATCATCCTCCAACATGCTGAGGGAGTGATATGACCTTTGTGTCTGCAGAACCCATTCCATTACCCAAAAAAGGCCTCACCATGAAATAAGAATTGCTTTTCTTTTTCTCCTGTGCTGCAAAATCAATCTATTATAACAAGTCCTTCAGTGCAGTATGGAGGCTTTAAACCTTATTGTGCAGAAAGCTACTGAAACAAAACCTGGCAGGGGACAGTGAAGTTTTCTAAAGCAAGCTGGTTTGTTTAAGCAATTTTCAAGTAATGTCCGCTTGATAATCCTGAGATGATATTATCCGTATTTCACAATGTCATCGCTTGTTTTTTAAAACCGCTTTGGTAACCAGCGAAATTATTTAACACATTTTCACCTCCTTAAAAGAAAAACAACATCTTAAGATTTTTTTTTCTGCATGATGATATGTCTTCTGGGATTTAAGGTTTTGAGGTTTTGTTTTTACTTCAGTTATACTTTAATATCCTTCCTTGTCTCTTTATTTCTCAACTATTAGTAACTCATCTGTAAAGCCTGACAGTTGGATAGACTTTTGCCCAGTAGGTTTCTCTTCTTTATTGGCACTGAAAGAACTTCCCACAATCACAAGTCAAAGTACATAATACAGGATCTTACTTGGACTGATTTCTCAGTTTTTGTAGGTGTCTTCAGTATCACATTTTGAGCTCAGACACCAATGTTCACAGCATATCTCTGGCTATTTGTTATCTAAGTCTATTTAAAGCAGGGGAACAAACACAAACCTAATCACAAACAAAAAAAGCAACAGTTAGTTTACTGGTTACTCTAATTTAACAAAGCACAAGTTAACTGGTGCAATTATTACATTATTGCATTTTTACATCTGTCTCCTTCGCTGTGGTTGTTAGAGTGATTATCCTTCATTCTGGGCCTATCTTCTACCCTCTAGTATTTCCAGCATGGGTGACCTTACCTGGCATAGCTCTAGGGGTCAAAATAATAGCTCCCTGATCAAAATAAGGTGGTAATCCAACAGGTTTAATTAGGTACAGGACAGAGGACTTTGAAGGTCCCCGGTAGATGACCTGTACTCCACAGGGTGAAAGGGTAAAGAAAAAGAAAATACTGGACTTTTGAAGGCTGACATAGTACATATACTTATTTTTTTCCGTGCAAAGAAATGTCTTGTGCATTCATTCACGGGGCTGGAAATTTGTTGGTTTTTTTCATGCAATACTTTTTTCATTTACTTTGAATATGGTGACTTTGTGGCCTGCCAAACTGAATTGGGAATGCTGTGCTTCACTTTGTTTGTGGTGCTTGCAGTGAAGAGTTGTGAGAAGTTCAACACTACAATCACCAGCACAGATGCCAGCAAATCAAATCACATTTTTTAAAATTGCATTATGAAAATATCCCATACAGAGTCTATGAGAAAGGGATATGGTTGCTGACATAGTTTGTCGTTCAACATCTAAATGGAGTAATTGACTGTTGCATTGAGAAAGCTGTGTTTTTTTTTTACATCATTGTTATTTCTATGCCCATTAGGCATGCCCACAAGTCAAGCATCAACACAAAGCCAGCATGTGAAAGCAGAAGAGTAGGGGTTCATTTAATACCTGCAGCGAATGTAAAAAAAAACACACAAAAAACTAGTCTGTTATGTCACTATGTTAATGATGTTATATAACAGATGACCATGACTCCTTCAGGCATACATTAATCAAAAAGCTCTGTTTGATTATCGATGTGGACGATAAACTTAAAGCCTCTGTTTTCCCTGTTGTTCTGCAAAAGCTTTCACCTGTAACCACTAATGGTTTTACAATACAGTTAACATGAGAACATGACAGCACAAGAAGCTCACATTCATCTGTAGGGCAAGAGGAAAAATAGAGTGATCCACCATCACTGTGTGTGTGTGCGTGTGTCCTACAGAGCAGTGAACTCTTTCCCGCAGCTAGTCAAAGGTTATATTTACACATAACTAATGTAATTTCTGATGTGGGTAGTAATTTACATTTATATGTTTTAAACATTAATCTGCAAAGAGTGATGCCGTTATATGGTAAGTCCAAAGTAAACTATGGAGGTGCATCTTGGTTTGGTATGACTTCACTTTGATTGGTTCATAGAAGTAATTTATAGGGAAAATGATAAATTCGAGTGAGGTTTGAAAGAGAACTGAAGTTCTCGCTGCCATTTAGTTTTTGTGATTGTTTTTTTGAGGATCACTTCTGTCCTAGTTTGTCTCTTTTCTAATATTAGTAAGAATGCTTGTGGCGGGGTGTGGTTTGTGGTTGTAGAGGAGGGGTGGAGCAGTGGGTTCAGGGGGCAGTGCCAGGGGAGGCTGGCTGGCACAGCTGTCAGCCATCACACCAATTACGCGGTCCCTATTTCAGTAGCCCCCTAACCCCCGAGGAGAGAGTTGTGTAGTATGTGCAAGCTGGAGAGGGCAGCTGAAAAGCTTTGTGTACATAAATCACTGTAAATAAAAACAGTGTTTCCTGCCAAGTGCCAGGTCCTTCCTGCCACAATGCTATTTTCCTTTATTTTCCTATTTTCCTGTACCCAGCTATGGACAATACATGGAGCTGGACAGCGCCAAGGAGGCTAGCTTAGCTAACCCACCCCTTATGGAGTGGTCTATTGGCTGCTTATCTGGCCCCGTCCCAAAACCATGGTGTTGGCGGCCCCGCAACTTTGCCGTCCAAGCACTGAAGATTCTCTGCATCACAGCTGGATAAGATTTCTCGGGCTCAGGCTGGCACTGCCTACACCATGAGCTCCGTCACTATGCTCCAGACATACCAGGCAATGTGCCCGGCGGAGCTCGGATCGCTGGTTCCTGATGACAGCCTGCTGGCACCTCTCCTTAACGAGGTCAGAATCACCACGGATTACATCCTCTGTGCGTTCCACTGTGCAGCACTCTCCCTGGGCAGAGGGATGGCTTCAACAGTAAAAAAGGCCCACCTTCGGGCCCTCGACGGGACCCGACGCCCAGGAGGAAGAGGCCTCAGCCCTCCTAGCCATGGGATTGAGTGGAGAAGGCGTTCAGCGGCAGGGAAACGCTGCTTTTCAGACAGTTTTTGAATGCAGCTGGCCCGGGAGATTGGTTTGGAACAATGGATCTAACAGATGCTTATTTTCATGTGGCTATACACCCAAACCACAGGTAGCTTCTGAGGTTTGCATTTGAGAGCGTAGCCTACGAATACCTGGTGCTGCCATTCGGGTTGTCTCTCGCTCCTTGCACCTTCATGAAATGTGCCGAGGCAGCGCTACCACCCCTCAGAGAGAGAGGGAATGAAGGTTGCGCCCTTTGATAGTGGCCCAGATTTGGGATCTATCTGGCGAGGCGCAAGTAGATATTTTTGCCTCCAGAGTAAACATTCACTGCCCCCTGTTCTTCTCCATAATTGACCATGATGCACCCTTGGGCATGGACACGCTAGCGCACCAATGGCCAGATGTGCTCCTGTATGCATTTCCCCCAGTGGAAATGATATCACCAGTTCTAGAGAGAGTGCGTCGGCAGTGTCTCTCTCTGATTCTAGTGGCCCCTTGGTGGCCCACAAGGTTGTGGTATGCAGAGATAATCAGTCTGCTAGCAGTGAGTCCTTGGCAGCTTCCTCTCTGCAGGGAACTTTCCTCTCAGGTGGGAGTAGAAGTGGTTCATTCGCGCCCGGATCTGTGGCGCATTCATGCTTACCTGCTGAGAGGTCAAATTTGATTGGTAAGGGTGTGCCCCCTAGTGTGGTAGCGACAATTCAGAGTGCTAGGGCCTCATCCACTAGAGGCTTGTACGCTTACAAATGGCAAGCCTTCGAGCAATGGTGCCAGGACCTCCACACTCTCCCATTCCAGTACTATATTGTGGATGTTTTGACATTCCTGCAGGAGCTGCTGGATTAGGGCCTTTCATTTTCTACAATTAAGGTTTATTAAGCAGCTATATTTGCTTGTCATATTGGCTTTGAATGGGTGACACCAGGTGCACATCCCCTTGCCATATGTTTTTTTGAAAGGGGTTTGCTGACTGAGATCCGTGGTTAGGTCCAGTGTCCCTGCATGGCCCTTTATGGCCCCCCTTTTAAACCCATTGAGTCTGTGGATATGAAATTTCTCTCATATAAGACTGCATTACTTCTCACTTTGGCTTCGGCAAAGCGAGTAGGTGACCTTCATGCTCTGTCTGTGCATCCCTTCTGCACGCAGTTCTCTCCTGATGGCCACAATGTAGTTTTGCGCCCGAATGCTGCATATTTTCCAAAGTTCATTCCTGCATCTTATAGCTCATTGGGGTTTGAGTTGCTGAGCTTTTGCGCCACTCCTTTTGAATCTGAGGAGCAGAGGAGGATGTGTTCCCTTTGTCCAGTGAGTGTGCTACGTACCTACATTGAGTGCACTCAGAATGTGTGTTTATGTGACCAGTTGTTCGCCTGCTTCGCTAATCCAGCCAGAGGTAGAGCTCTGTCTAAACATAGCTTCTGTAATCCACTGGGACAGCCTATCTCACTGGCATACAGCATCAAGGGTCTCGCTTTGCCCCAGGGTGTGAGAGCTCTTTCCACCAGGGGAATGGCAACCTCATGGGCACTTTTTAAAGGGGTACCTGTAGGTAAAATCTGTGCTGCAGCTAGCTGGGCATCATCACACACTTTTGTGCGGTTTTATCGTTTGGACATTACAGCCCCTTTGCTGGCTCATACCGTCCTTTCTGCTGGGTTTACCACACACTAAGGTGCTGGTGGTCCGACCCCAGTTTGGTGGCTGCTCTGTGGGGCGTGTATATATGTCCAATACTTATGTGTTGTGCCAAGTGAATCGACTGAAAGGGAACAAACAGTTATATCTATAACTTCTGTTCCCTGAAGGAGAGGAACGAGGTACAACACAAGGTTGCCCCGCCGCGCAGCTTGGCTCGGTGAAGAGCGGCTATCGAAATGAGGGATGACTGTGATGACAGGGGGTATATGTGCAGGCGGGGCTGTGCGCATGTCAACACAGCTCATCCGCCTTAAAGGCGTGAATAAAGGTTTCTTCAGCCAGGACACGTGAGGGCGTGATATCCCATGATTATGTGTTGTACCTCATTCCTCTCCTTCAGGGAACAGAAGTTATAAATATAACTGTTCGTTTTGGCAGCAGAAGTGGGACCAACACAATATTAGGCAGGTGGTCATAATGTCATACTTGTTCGGTGTACATTATATTAAAAAACAGAACCACAGTATGATAAGCTGACATAACTGAGGCTTGTTGAAAACATGTAAATATAGAGAACTTCCTGTGCCTTGAATGGGCAAACTTCTGCATTGCATTGTTTTATCAGGTATTTACATAAATAATTAGTCTAAATCCTCCAACTGGTAATTAATCATCAAGTAGAGATATAGACTCTAGCCAAGGTCCCTCTGTACAGTGCATAGAAAGCTTGATTGTTTTACCACATCATGTTCAGAGAAAGCACTGCCATCATTTTGCTTCAACTGTAACCCTTCAATTACATAACCAGAATTTATGACCTAGAATATGTTTTAAAGTTATTAAAAAGGCAGTTTTACTCTGTTCAGTGTTAACTGTAACCCTTTTTATTTGACGTGGACGTTTAATAAACTACATTTTATTTACCTGTTCAGTTTTGGTATTGCCAGCAAATGAACGTCAACAATCTGACTTTGGGAAGCACACTAACTGTTAATGGCACTCCAGTGGCACCATGATGTTGACATTTCTGCTTTTGAATTGAATCACTTTAATGGACTGCTATGAATCAAATTCTTGTTTTCATGCAAGATGAATGTTACAAACCTGAACCATTAACTTTCCAAATCGCACACTCATCAGGTCAAAATTCTGTTTTCTCTAGTGATTTGAATTATACCAACAGGATCAGATCAGAGACAGGATCCAATCTCGTCTCCAGTCTCGTTTGTAATATCGATGGACAGGATTTTAAGGTGTAGACTATCGAGGAAGGTGTCTGTTTTGTGAACCTAAGAACAGCATCCCTTCTTTGCACAGATGATGTGATTCTGTTGGATTCATCGAATCATGACCCAACTGTGGAAAAGCTGTAATGGAAGTGAGCACGGCAAAGTCTGAGGCTACAGTTCTGTGTTGGAAAACGGTTGTAAGCTCCTCCTAAGTGAGGGAGTTCAAATATCGGGATAGTCTTAGTCCATAATGGGAGGGCAGAGCGTGAGTTGGACTGACAGATTAGTGCACCATCAGCAACAATGTGAGTGTTGTATCGAACTATCAAGGTGAAGGGATAGCGTAGCCAAAAAGGGATGTTTTGATGTACCAATCCATCTACGTTCCAACACTCACCCATGGTCATGAGATCTGGGTAATGCCCAAAAAAGTAAGGTCTCAAATACAAGCAGCTGAAATAAGTTTCCATTGCTGGACTTTAAATGGTTGGGCTCAACCTTACAGGTAGGGCGAGAAGCTTGGACACATGGAAAACCTCACAGTTGAGCCACTGCTTCTTTGTGTCAACAGGAGCCAATTGAGGTGGCTTAGCAGTCTGGTTAGGATGCCTTCTGGGCACCTCCTTTTGCATGTTTTTTGGACACAACCACCAGGGAAGAGACCTTGGGGCAGACCCAGAACTCATCATAGAGGTTATATATCTAATCTGGCTTAGCCTGCTGCCACCAAAATCTTTGAAAGATGAAGATAATGGTTGGATGAATGGACTTCATATTATGTTATCCTCACTCTGCTGCTGGCTGTAGACTCTTAGTGTAACATCATTATACACATTTAGGACACTCAAACATCTCCATATCTCATCATATCACCTAGAATGTTTTATTACTTTGTCATTGCTTTAGATTATTTTCTGTTTGACATGCTAGAATTTCCTGTTACCCGGTACTGTGTTTTGTTATTGTTTTTCTGTAAGTTTAATCAAAGTTCACCTCTGTTTGCCTTACCTGCCCGCCTCTATATTAGCACTCTGTCATTTACTTCCAAGGTTTTCTTTTTAGATTTCTTTTATCTTAGTTTAGTTTAATTGCATATTTTCATCTTCTCATGACACTTCTTAGGTCTCAAATTACTTTGTTCCTTGTTGTGTTTCCATATGTAAAAGCCTTTATGGGTGTTTGGGGTTTGTTTTGACACTGAAGCACAGATATACTGGTTTGTTTCCAGCAGTAAAATTTATAGGCTCAGCCTGTCACAACTTCACAGTGGTTTTATTCATGAGGAATGTCTATCTGTCTGGGTGTTGTTGTTTTTCAAATGACAAGAGAGATGAGATGTTGAGCAACACACAGTGTGTGTCTGATTATGTAGGAGCATGGTAACCTCCCTAATCTTCCCAACATATGTCTGCAAATTAGTGCTTAATAGCAGGCTAATACAATACTTGAATTTCACTCACTAAAAACTGAAGCACAACTTTGTAGAGAGTCTGTATCACACAGCAAACCACATTATTTGTCAGTAATTCCATTTAAAATGCTCCAAATGGCAAAACACCACAAACATCATTCAGTTGAGTGACTCGAATAGCAGACATGAGGACTAGCACAAACTGATCAGCTTACAGCTCTCTGTGTCAGCATACCTCTCAATCAAAGCAGCTGAATTTCCTATACTGAAGCCTTACTGGTATCCAAGTGGATAAGGTATAAAACAAAAATCAGCCAGTACTCTTTTGTATAGCTGCTATCGAGGGCTAAACTATTAATGAAGGACAAATGTGCTCTTTTAGTACCAGAATGTACAGATTTTTACAATTGTTTTACTTCTGATGCACATTTTAACATGGCAGTCTGTCAAGATTTGCTCACTTTTGGGGCCAATCATGACATCTTCAATTTTGTATTCATAAATTGTAAAGCAGGGTCATTTGAGTTGAGATCAGGTGTCTAACTTGGCCAATGTTGACTATCCCATTTCTTTGCCTTGAGAAACTCTTGGGTTACCTCTGCAGTACACTTTGGGTCATTATCCATTCTAAGTTCAAAAGGGACCTCTGTTGCAGCATTTGGCAGAAAAACTGAGTACAGTCCTATACGCTTCAGAATTTATCCTGCTACTTCTATCAGCAGTCACATAATCAATAAACACTGGTGATGTGGTTCCACTGCAGCCATACATGCCCATGCCACATCATAGCCTCCATCATGTTTGACAGATGATGTGGTATGCTTTGGATCAAGTTGTTTCTTTCAAACTCCAAAACTTTCTCATCATTCTGGTACAAGTTAATCTTGGTTTCATTTTTCCAAAGATTTTTTTCTACAGAACAGGGCAGTCATAAAATCCACTGTGGTATACAGAGGCAAGACTTAAAAGTAATTATCATCGTCCAAAAACTTGAACCTAAATGTTATTGTCTGTATTACGCATGCCGAGACTTCCTATTTTATCATTTGATCAGAGTCTATACCAAATGCAAATACATTTTCAATCTGAAGTCAGCACAAAATTTAGCCTCTCTGCCTTTAAGTGTCAACATACAGTATTGTTTTTGGAAAAAAAGTCACACTTGGCTAAATGTAGTTCTTGAGTTCTTCTTGTGTTTAGGAATAACTGTTATGATTAAGCTCCCATATAGTATAGAAAAACACACAGCATGTATATAAGAAATGGCCCTAGTTTCTCAAGTCTATGTGCAGTGCCTGCATTTTCTATCATGGGCAGCAGAGGGTGTCTCATCTAGTTGCTGGTAAACAACCCCATTGCTCACTTGATCTGTCACCTCAGTAAAAACTCTACTGATGCGCTTGTAGGATTAGTTTGCAAATTGTGAATTATGGTCCCCATTAGATTAAGAAAATAATGACAAAGAAGAATTTGGTTTAAAGTGGGTCTATCTTGTGAATAAAGACCAAATACCCACAGTTTTCTCAGTCAGTGGCATCCCTGGTTGTTGCGTCCAGTTAAAAAAAACACACACAAAAATGACCAAAATGCTCAGCTCAAAGCTCATTAAACTTCACAAAACCAAAGGTGAGGGGCAAGACAAAGAGCGATTCAAATAACCCTGGGCACGGTATACTGGACCCTTGAGTTTTTATTCAACATGGAGTAAAAACTCAAGTGTCCAGTGTACCCTGCCTGGGATAGGGTTACTGAGATCCTACCCTGGAAGTAGGCCTTGGGCAGAGGTTCTAGGGCAAACATCTGGTGGCTGGGCCTTAGCCCATGGGACCTGGCCGGGCTAAGCCCAAAGAAGCTACATGGGCCCATCCTCCTGTGGGTGGTGTTCCCTTTGTTACCGATTTTGTTTATAGGTTTTATAGATAGAACATCTAGGCATAGTCAGGTGGTCGAGGGTCTCCACTTTGGTGGTCTTTTGAACTGTAGTTCAGCAGTGGTTCAGTTTGCACTGAAGCAGTTTGCAGCTGAGTGTGAAGTGGCAAGAATGAGAATGAGCATTTCCAAATCTGAGACCATGGTTCTCAGCTAGAAAAGGGTGGACCACGAGATTGACATACAGTCCGCCAAAGAATACGGAAGGTGCAATCTGTAGCATTTCAGGTTTGAACTAAAATAACATTGGAGATCTTGGTCACAATAAACAATATTCACAAGGAAAGCCACATGAATCATTTCTGATCTCACCTGAATCACCTAATGCAAGGATCACAGTGTTGAGGTTAACAGCTCCAACTGCAGCTGCTGTCCACACATGACAGGTGTTTGGTTTCGATGTTAAGTAAATATGATATGAGGCGTTTGTAAATACCACAATGAAGTGAGGCTATGATTTTGTGGCATGTGGTGAAATATCAGAACCTAATTTTTGCATTTAGTGGTAAGAGTCTCATTCCAGTCCCACTAAACAAGCACTTTAATAATTAGATATTTATACCAGATAAAAGTCTGGAGAGACAACTTCGGGCTTTTTACTTCTACAAATTTACACCTTTGAGCTTTCAAGTGTAAACAGTCCTCTGCTATTGACCATGGACCTACTCCAACTGACCAACTGGGGCTAAAATACCTTTGCTGCTTAGGGATTAGAAACTTTTGTTGATTTTCCTTCTTATGTCTGTCCAGAATGTAAATTCATGACTTTCTAGCCACAAATCTCTTGCTCCAACTTCCAGGCTAGATTTTTGGACTATTTAGCAGTGATTGGCTTCAAACTCATAACTGATTATAATATATAGCTGCATCAAAATCAGAAGACACCATTTATTCTGGAAGGCTTTGCAGTGTTACTTCTATTTGTTAAAAACATGGAGATATGCTTCCAAGGTTCTTAAAAATAAAAACTACTAAGACAGCCACTGTGTAATGTTTTTCAGACAGAATTTTCCTCTATATTAGAGTACCAAAAATCTAGTACTTACTTCTGAGAAATGTTGACTGCAACGCCAGTATTGTCTGATCAAAACAGAATTCCACTGGCAGTGATGTAAGTCCACATTTCATTTTGATTTTGTCATTTCAGAGTAAAAACAACCCAGCTCCACTGCTAATTCACATTAATGATATCCTTGCAGACAGCTTTCCAGAACACCATCTATTTGAAAATCAAAAATCAGGTAATTCACCTTTCACCTCATCTCTTCTTCAACGTGCAGAAGGCTGCACATTTCAGCTTCACACTGTATGAAGTTTTTGCTACACAAGATAAAAAAAAAGCCAGACTTCATTTAACTGGGACTTCACATCCCATGGTTTCTTTTAAACCACAGCATGTGGTGTGAGTGTCAGTAGCACAGCCCTGGGCCTTAATGTTTAACGGTTGTTCCCACTTCCTCCCTCATTTGGATCTCTGTGCCACCCATCCAGACATGTCAACAGAACCCATATGGAGAAAACCAAAACCAGCTTTAACATTGTTTTCTTCTCCTGTGGAAATGCATTTTGGCGCTTTTGCAGGATGACAAAATTGGACCACACCGTGTCGTCGTTGAAGTGACATATTTCAAGTTTAAAAAAACAAAAAAAACCCATTGACGAGTGAAACACTGAAGCACAGGGCTACTGTGCTGGAAAACTGATCTCTCTTTTTATGTCTTTTTTTCTCTTTTTTTTGCTGCAAAGGGGCCCTGTAAATCATGTCCTTTATACCTCCGGCTGGGGGTTCACTGCCTCACCACAGGGTGGGAGGAGAGCATGATGGGAAAAACATGATGGGATCTTACTTTAGTGGGTCAGAGGAGACAGCGGGAGAGAAAAGAGGCAAACGAGAATGAGAAGCTCCAAAAGGGGAGAGAGACAAAAACAGCAGGAGGGTAAAATATTGAAATACAGTCAGAGAAAGACAAATAAAGACAGAAGACTATGAAGACATGAAACTGCAGTAACAGTAATAAAAATTAGACTTACTCTTTCAAAACATTTTAAATGGCCAGCTCTGTAACTCCATAATGGCAACAGGGCACAAAACAGAGCAAAATGTAATAATATATTAAAACATCAGCCATAACCTAGTAAAAAAAAAAAAGGAAGAAAAAGGGAAACAGATATATAAATCTTGTCTTCTGCAAATTTTGGTTGGGCCATAATTTTTTCAACAATAGCACAATTTTTGTAACTGTATTGTTTTTGTAGATTTAAATAAATAAATTAAGATACAAATGAAGTGCAGGCTTTCAGTTTTACTTCAAGGGTTTTAACAGAAGTACGATAATAACTGTTTCTGAAGTATTAGTCATTCTTATATACAGGCCCCATAGAGGCTCAAAATTAATTGGACATTCAGTTTCACCGGAGATGACATCTGTTTTTATTCCATGAAAAATTAAGTACATAAAAATTCATGAGTCGATTTCAAGTGTTGAATTTGCATTTGGTTGCTGTTTACTGGCACTCTTAATATTAAGTATGAAGTGGAGTAGACCATCCTTAGCCTGGAAAAACAAAATAAACCTACCTGATAGACAGCAAAAACTTTAGGAATGCCCAAATAAACTGTATGGTATGAATGTATTCACTGAACGCACTGGCTAGCTCAGCAACACCAAAAGGCCTGAAAAACCCCAGAAGGAAACTGAAATGCATGATGACCGTTATTTTCCATGCTTAAGAAAAATGACTTGACATCTAACCAAGAACACTCTCAAAGAGGTAGGTATATCATTGTCTAGGTCGACAACCAAAAGATGCTTTCAAGACTATGACTGAAATGGAAAGTGTCAAACATAGAGTTTCTCAAGGTAAGGAAATGGGATATTCTTTAATGGTCAAGTCAAGTCAATCACCTGATTTGAACCCAATGGAGCATGCCTTCCTGTTATGAAATGCAAAACTGAATGCAGATATACCCACAAACAAGCAACAACTGAAGGTGGCTGGAGTAAATGCCTATCAGAGGGTGTCAAGGGACCAAAAACAGCATTTGGTAAGGGCCAAAGGATTTTGCAAAGGATTTTGATCCAAGTATAAAAAAAAAATCTTTGAAGTTTAACATAGTACCAATATGGAGCATGAAAATGATGTGCTACACATAGAGTTTATAGTGGCTGCTAATTTCCCACCCTTTTCCCTTGTTTGTAGATATTTTTGTCAGTAAATAACCTTCTTTATCAAACACAATTTAAGTACCAAGACTAATGATAAATGTGGCCTTTTAACCTATTACCAAGCCTCATTAAAATCAAATGAGAGCTCATTTTTTAATGTCCCCACAAGAAAAAGTACTGTGACCTTTTCATGGGCCCTAGCAACGTTCTAGCTTTTTTTAATGTTTAAAAAAAGCGTCTCCTACTCCTATACAGATATGGTTGAACAGAAGATAAAGAATGACAGAAGATAACAGATTTATTTATTGATGAGGGATACTGTACTTCATGAAACGAGGGCTTGCCAACCAACAATTTCAGGAGTTGCACTCAGGTCATGGAAGCATTTTAGAATTCAAAAATACACCTAGTGGCCAACTGATGCAATTTTATAGCCCTAAAATCACATAAAATGTCTCTGTAGGGTTTTATAGCCACCATTAGCAGCAGTTACTCGCACAACACAAGCTCTCTAATAAGGCAAAGAAGACTTGCCAAAAAATAGAATATAGCAAATGTTATTGCAACTAAGAAGTAAATGACATGAGTCACTAACCACAGCAATTCTCTCCTCTACATGAACCCTTACCTCCATTTGAAGTTACCCTTGTGCAAATGTCCTCTGTGAAGCTTTTAAAAGCCTTCCAACAAAACCTAGACAACGCAATCCAGGTGCCAACTGCTCAGAAAATTGCCAGAAAAGACACAAAATCGAGTAAGAGGAAGTAAGAACAGCAAGCTCAGCAGCTGTGCTTTCCTTGCGGTAAATTTATATGCGTTGTGTTTTAATACTCTGCTGTCACCTAATACTCTAAACAGAGCTGTTCATCCATAATTCTCAGATATAAATTGCTTTGGTCCCGACATCTAATATTGGCTTGTCTGAATGTGGTGGGTTCTGATGATTGATTGCACAAACATTCAACAAAGTCAGTTATAATATTCTGTTCCTGTGGAAGCAAACAGTAGGAATCATGAATGATTCATTACAGAGTTGAGGTAGGTCAGAGGGTTTATGTGATTAAACTCTTTTTTGGAATTATCATTATAAGAATCCAAAATTAAGATCTCAATGATTTAAAACAATTAGCAATTTCAGACAGACATACAAATGGGACCCTGGTTATATGTTTGTGTCATCATATAAATAAATTTGGGACTCTGATAGTACTGCAGCCATATGTCAGCAAGCCATGTGCTACATAGATACAAAATACCACGATCAAACTTGTTGTCTCTTGTTTCTGTGCTGACCTGCTGCATCCATTAGACGGGCTGCGCGCACACACGCATGCGCACACACACACACACACACACACACACACACACACACACACACACACACACACACACACACACACACACACACACACACAATTTATCCAATAATGTGCAAATTAATGCACAGGCACAGATTGCTCCCACACAGCTGAGGAAATTATTCCTGGAAATCAACGGCGATTATTGCAATAACAAGGCCCCGGGGAGATGCTGAGTGGAGGCTTGTTGAGAGAACAGTGTGAAAAAGTTTATATGGTGAGGAAAGGTTTCAGCTTGAAAAGGAACAGGTCAAATTATAATGAACGACTGATGTGACTTTTGTTTTATTTATTGCAAGCTTTCATGTGAAGCACCGCATGCATCTCTGTGTTCGTGTCCTGACACAAGAGAGATTTGTTTGTGTCCACATGTGCATGTCTGATTGCAGATATTTCTTAGATGAAGCCAGGAAGACAAAACAATGACCTCACATTGTGTCACTACAGCAACCTTGGCGACAGACCAAACAATAACATCTCTGTTATTTTTTGTTTACAGGCTGTACGATCCATTAGGTTGCGTCATGGTTTGCCTCAGGGGGCCTTCAATATCTTGACCCAGTCGCTGAAATCAATGTGTTCAACCCTGTTTCTTACTTTCTGCTAGAAAGTTCAGTGATGTTACTTGGCAGCAAAACCAATTCCAGCTTGTAAACCAAGTTTGGATAATTTTTCTTAGCCATCAAATTTTGTGTCATAAAAAGACTGAATCTGTTTCACAGCCTGATATGAGCACTAGGTAGGCCACTGGGTGCAGCCAGGGGTGAATAGTGTACTGGATGATCTGACTTTTGGCATGCAAGATAAAGAAAAAAAATCATCCAGTTTTCCCTGTGTTATGCTAAAAATTCCCAGAGCAAAACACTCACACTCCATTTGTCAACTCTAGTGAGTGTAGTGCAATCATTGTGTTTGTCCTTCCGAGAATAATTTTGGCAGTGCCTGACAGGTTCATAATTAATCACAAATGATCTAATTATTGTGCTTCTGTGCTTAAATTTAGTAATAGCTTATAAAACCATTTAGCAGCAATAACTTGAAGTAACTTTTGGGCTCTCATATTATTGTGGAGGAATTTTGGCCCACTCTTCTTTACAGCATTGCTTCACTTTATTAAAGTTTCCAGTTATTCATTTATGCACAGCTCTCTTAAAGTCCTGCCACAGCATTTCATTCAAGTTGACATCTGGGCTTTGACTGGACCATTGAAGCACCTTGATTCTTTTTTCTTTCATTATATTCTGTATACAATAGAGTTCATGGTTGACTCAATGACTGCAATGGTGCAGTCACTGAGTCATTGGCTTTTTGTCACTGGCTTTTTGCAATGTCTCTGAGGATTGCACAGTCTGACTCCATATGATTCTAAGAAGTCTTCCTTTTTCATGAGATTGCATACTCATAGTTGCAGAAGAGCATTAAAGTGTTTCATATAGATTGCTTTTTTTAAGCACTCGGCAACATTAATTGAAAAATATATTAATGAATATTCCATAAAATGACATTTGACAAAGTGAAAAATGTATCAGCAACAATTCTAACATAGAAAATAGTCCTTTTTCATAGGCTGATTGTAAACAAACCCACAACTTAAGCTCTTTACAGCTTCGGACATGACATTGTTTCATTTGTTTTTCTGTTTGTCTTACATTAAAGCCAGCTGCCAATTTCCACAACCTGTTAATTACACTGTCTATTTTATTAATTCTTCAATTCATTTAAGAAGAACTTGGTCTTCAAAATTGCCATATTACACTTAACTTCAGAGTCCTGGAGTCTTAAAAATGTATAGAATACGCCCACCTCCATACCACAGTATGTGCCTATATCCTTTACTTAACATGTGACCAACTTTGGCTGGAGGCCCTTGTGGTCTTTTCTGAATGTTTTTTTCTTGATTCTTGATTTTTTTCTGCATAAACACACTTACATCTTGGACGTATGTGTTTCTAAATCAAGGCCAGCTAGTCAGGGTCGACTTAAATGATGAAAAAGTAAAGCCGAAATGGGTGTGTCCACAGTGTGCCACAGCAACAGAAGAGACAACAATATAAAAACAACTTAAACTTGGACAGTGTTTGCATTTCTCTCTAATGTAAAAATATCAAGATCCCTAGCCCACCATTTTCTGAAAAGCCCTTTATTTATACTTTCATTATTAAAAAGGTTTTAGAGAAGTAGACAGTAAGCAAGTAACTTGAGATTGTTTTGTCATCAACCAATTTCCCAATGCTATATATAGTCACACTAACGAAAACAATGTCTGGAGCCCACAACATGGGCAAAATTATTGCAGCTCTGTCCAATCAACTTGTGACCTGCCTTTGAAATGATCTGAAATAATAGCTTCAAAGACAAGTACAGAATCTGTGACAAATCATAGTCAGTTGCCCATCTGTTGTAAATCTGTTGCTATTTAAATACACATAAATTCATATTAAACATAAATTCATATCAACTTCTTAAAACAGAAAGAGAAATTCAGAAATTCCTCAAAATGGCATAGCCAACCTTGCTTTTACATAGTAATATAACCAGAACAGAAACAGTTGGAACAGGTCCCCGAATGCAAAAAGACAGGTTGTGGTTGGCACTAGCTAAGTTGTGCAAAGTGAGTCAGACTGACTGCAAGGTTGGCAATCTAAAAAAATTAAATGGACTCAATGGTCAACCACTAGTTTTTCCTAATTGCAAGGAGTAAATGGACTGGTTCTTGCATAGTGCTTTTTGACTCTATCTGAGCACTCAAAGCACTTTACACAACTTGCCTCATTCACACAAGCACTTTTTTGTATACTCTAAGTGCTTTCTATCTAAGATTCACATGCATTCATACAAGCAACTTGGGGGTAGTATTTGGCATGCAGACTGGAGCAGACAGGGATTGAACCACCAAACTTCCATTTAGTAGGTGACCTGCTCTACCACCTGAGTACAGCGCTACATTTCTGCAGCACTTTCTTGTTGTTAATGTCAGTGATGTCTGTAACGATGATGTCTTTATTGTTCTGGTTATATTTCTCTGACAGCTACCACAAAACACAAATTACATTTCATAAAGGACAATAAACAGGATAATACAACACACTAATCCATCTGTCAATCTCATCCTCCACTCACTTGTGAATAAAACCCTGAGATACTCAAACTGGAAGTTATCACCTGATGAAGCCAACAAAACCACATCAACAGAACACATTAACAGAACTGAAAATAAAAACAAAGACAAGACAGCATAGACCCTGTACCACTTGGCCACAGCAATCAATTCTGTCCATAAGAATTATGAACAGAATTGGTGACAAAGCACAGCCCTGGTGAAATCCAACATGCACCGGCTCTTGCTGTAGTTGTACAGGGACCAAATCACCCATAGCAACTAGCCATACTCCTGTAGTACCCCCCAGAAGACATCCTGAGGGACTTGGTCAAATGCCTTCTTCAAATCCACAAAACACATGAAGACTGGTTGGGGAACCTCCCGCACACCCTTGAATATTATCCACAGGATGAAGAACTGGTCCAATATTAAGCGACCAAGACCTTCTTAAGGAGAATTATCCCCCAAGTCTGCCAATCCAGAGCCACCACACCACGCAACATGTGCCAACCAGGACATCCCAACAACATCCAGAACTTTTCAGAATTCAGGGTGAACCTCATCTTCCCCTGGAGCTCTACCATCAAAGAACTGTCTAACTATGCCAGTCATCCCCCTTGTCTCCACACTTCTTCCATTACAAAAAGCGTGTTAGTGGGATTGAGGAGATCTCTTAAGTGTTACTTCCACTACCTGATTATATCCTCAGCTAAAGTCAGTAGCACTTCTTCCCCATCCCGAGTCCCTTGATGCTTTGCCAGAATTACTTTGAGGTCGATTGAAAGCCTTGTTCCATGGTCTCCCTAAACACGATAAAACTGAGCACATTGCACCACTGTCAGTTTGGGTTATGAGGGTGGTAATGAGTTAACTTTTCCTTTTCAAATGTTACTGGGTCAAAGCAGACTGAATTCTACAGTCCAAAAATTAAATAGTGGAAATTGAGGTTGAGTGAGGGCAACTGCTCTGTGTGTGTGTGTCTGTATGTGTGTAGGTGTTTTAGTTAAGTTTTTTTTTCTTTTTAAAGAAACGTGACCATATGGAAATTATTACATGTGGGCTGATTCAGCATGCCAACATATTTTTGTGTTTGCATGTGAGTGTGTGGGTCTGTCACCTCTAAGTTCAGCAAGTCAAGTACCACACCCCCAACCTCCACCCACACACATACAAACACAGAGACATAACAAAATGACCTCAGAAATCTGGTTTAGACTAAATAGACTAAAAGTAAAAGTCTCTTGCATCCAAATACTAAAGTATGCTCTATAAGCTGACTGGGAGACTAACACAATGGGAGAAAACTACAACTGTGCTTTTGGTTTCCTATACTTTGGTTTCCTGTACTAAAGCATATTTAACATTATTTATTCATAGCCAGTCTAAGCCAACGTTTGATCAAAAACACTCCATGATTATCACATTTTTGTAGAAAACATGTGAGGTGTTCTAAAAGTTATTTTTAAGCTGTGCTTAAAAACAAAACAAAAAATAATAACAAGGCATTATGACATTATTGCAATTAAGGTAAAATCTCCCTGAACTACTCCTGTTAGCTTGGAAGAGTCGCTCTCTGAACAATGGAGACCAATCATGGTTATAATGGCAACAGCGAAATACAATTTATACAGTTTAATACAAAATATAGTTCATTACTCAAAAAGTACAACTTGAGCACAACTTATTAAACCACTGACTGTACTGGATCAGCATCAAACTTCAGTTATACTCAACTGTAAGTTCTTTGCCAATCGCTTACCAAGAGCCATGAAAAACATAATCTCGTTGTGTCAGATACCCTGTAATTCCTCTGCATTTTGTAAGATAATGCTTTAACTTGACTGACTTTATAAGCCCCTGAAAAACATCAAAGGAAGCATGCAAATTAACAATGACAGAGACAATAAAACTTCCTACATTAGTTAAAAAGCAGCACTGGGACTGGATCTAGTAGCTCAACTGAAATTCAAAAACGTGACCAAGAAACCATTAGAGAATTTAAGAAGTACACCATTAAAATCATTAGTCATATATGTAGGTTTAGAGAGCTACAGTATCAAACTGTGAACTGACACTCTGACCACGGACTGCATCGGACCCCTGGCAGCGCATGCACAACTGCTGAACGCATTATTCATTTAATGGGATACTTATAAAGAGTATGGGAGAGAGGAGGAGGTGGGTGAAGGAGGGAGAGCCAAAGTCAAAGGGCATGAAGGGGGCAGGGAAGTCATTGGCATGAAGATAGAGACTGATTGAAAGAGTGGAGCAAGCTGGAGAGGGGAGTGGAGCCCAAGGGGGAAGAGGGGGAGAAATAGGGGAAAGGAGGGGAGGAAAGCGAGGGGTGAAACTCCTAAAACACATAAATAGGTGGAAAAGGACTTGGAACTTTGCAGTCATTCGTCCCGACAGCCACATCCACAGCTCTCCTCTCTCCTTCTCCTCACCTCCAGCCCCCTACTCCACTTAGCTGCAGTCCTTCATTCATCTGGAATCCTGAGCAAAACCGGTGAGTAGTTTCTACAGCACACATTTACCCTATTTCTGCATGACCTTACAGCGATCCTTCTAGTTAAAAGGCTGCTTAGACTACTAATCTGCACAAATTGACGGATGTGGGAGTTCAACCATAGGAAGCTACGAAGCTTGCAAGAAAAGCTACTAACAGTTTTTAAGACACTGAAATTTTAAACAATTACACAGTATTTAAGTGACAACATATTTAGAGTTAGCAAAGGTGATAAAAAATGTAAATGCAGCCATTTTTAATTTAATTTTAAATGCGAATGTTGTTCATTTACATACCCTTTGAGAAGCAAGGATGCAGCACTTGAATTCTTCATTAAACACTGACACATATGAGCATGAAAGTCATACTGCTAAACTGAAAGACTAAATCAGAAGACCCATACTGGGGCTTTAATGACAGAGTTCAGGGAAGGCGCAGCTATCACTGGAGGAAGGCAGTAATGAGGTATCCAACGGGGAAGAAGAATAGTCAGCTGGCATAGCTTAATTCTATTCAATACCTTAAATGCAGATAATACAGAGATGGCTGGTTTAGCAGACTGCAAGTGCAATTACACTTTCGCTATATGTATCGTAATGAATGTCAGATCTCCTTCTGCCACTTTAACAATGCTAAACTAACTTTACAAGTATAAAAAGTGGAAAGACAAGTCTCGGAAAGAATTTCCCTTATATACACCACTTGTTAAACCCAGTGTTAATGGTGTTTTCTTGGTCTTGATCTGTCTTAAATATATAAGATTATAAGAATCAATAAGAATGGCAAGGCTTTTATTTGGAAAACCAATATTTATGGTTAGGCCACTGTCATAAGACCTTTTCAAAAGAAAAGAAAGCACAAAATAGTGTTTACTGTGTAGTAATTGCACAGGTACTTCTTTGCAGCTCTATAACTCAGTTCAATATAAATATTATTACTGACTAATCTTCTTTTTTTTTTTACCATTTTCTTTTATGCACACCTCATTCAGGTCTTCTCCCCTGATCTACTGTTATCATGGACACCACAAAAATTAATATCTCCTTCTCTGTGGCACTCTGTCACCTGATTGTCTTGATGCTAACTCTGGGCCAAGGAGTTCATTCAATGCCTGTCCCTACTGACATCCCCATGTGCACAGCTTCAGAAACTGCCCAGTATAGTCTAACATTTACTGGCAAGTGGACCCAGGCAGCTTTTCCTAAGCAGTATCCTCGCTACCGTCCTCCTGCACAGTGGTCAAACCTTATTGGTAAGTGCACCTAACCTAAGGCAAGTTATTGGTCACATTATTTTCAGGTCAATGTGTCTTTTGAATCTGATGAAACAAGTAAACCAGAAGAAGAATGCACCAACTGTTTACTACCGAGTCATTAAAAAACAACCCTATTTCTTATATGTATCACATTTTACCCACTAGTTGGATGTTATACATCTGCCCACTTCAGTCCAAAAACACTAGAAAACAGTCACAGAACTCCATTAATTTCCCTTTGCCAAGATGTACTGTATATCTCACTATTTAGCCTAACACCTGCTGAAACAACTATTTTTCATCCTTTCTGTTCCATCAGGGGTGACCCACAGCTCTGACTACCACATGTGGCAACGTAATGAGTTTGCCAGCAATGGAGTTAGGGAGTTCACGGAGAAAGGTGAGGCTTGGACGCTTGTGAAGGAAGTCGAGACGGCTGGTGAACGCATCCAGAGCGTTTATGGGATCCTCTCCGCTCCCGCTGTCGTGGGCGGCACAGGCCAGATGAACACTGAGTTTGAGGTCTTTGCCAGGCACTCCTTTGTAAGTTTCTCGATGGGGCATTAAGTACATGCAAGGCTTCTCAGTGATAAGCATAGATAAGGTGGTGTGAAGAATTCCCTAATAAGCACTTAGAATTGTAGCTCTTGTATAGCCCAATAATAAAGCCTTACAGATAGGTACACAAACCAAACAGGTTTACAATTTGACCATAATATAAATAGACTGTTTTAAAGTGAAAATTATCATTGAAGGAATCAGTACCTCATCAGATTATACAATAACTTCTACTGTAGTTTGCAAAGATTACAAATATGTCAGTGTCAGTGACGTTGTCAGTGTTTCGCTGTTATTTAAACTTCAAGTAAGTGGGATAAGGAATTAGCTTTGTGAACTCAGCTAAGAAATGATTTCTACTGAAGCTGTTTTGTTGCTATGTTCCTCCATTACAACTGTGTCTGTTATTATAACCAATGGTAATAAAAGCCAAAACTTTAAAAATATAATGATTGTAAGTAAATATATATCAAAATTGCAACCATTTTAAAATTTGCATTTGCTGCCTTTGTAGTCAAGTAATAACCTGCCACACTACTGCTAATTGTTCATAATATGAAGTTATACTGTGAGAAAAACTGCATTATGCCTCTTTAATTAGGCTGATGCAGCAACAAAATGCTCCTATAAAACAAGCTCCTGACAGTTTTTTTTTCGTAAGCTACACCAAAAAGAGAGCTTCTGTAATGTAACAAGGCTAATTAATGTCTCTTCAAATTATGTGAAACTCTGCAGAAGTTTTCAGTTAAACTTTCCACTGATGAGTCTCTGGGTAACTAATAAAACTTTTGGCACATCTGACGAAAATTTGTGAAGCTTTGAAAAAGCCAATTGGAAACATAAGATGGTCACCAAAATAAAAGCAAGCCATGCCGGAATAAAAGTGCAGTTGTAGAGTGGTGGATGCGGTACAAGACTACAAATCTCTATTATGTCATGCTTAAAAGAGAGCATATTAATGCACAATAAAATAAATCATTGTAAAACAGACATAATATATGATTTAGAAGCATTTAGTGGTCCTTGAATTTGGTTTGAGAATGAAGACGTTGGAAAGTGGAAAGATGTTTGGAAAAGATGTTAGAATTTTATTATGTTTTCCACATATATTTTTCTTTTCCTTTTCTATTCTCATCTCCGTCTGTGGCTACAATTAAACACTTCTTATGTTTTACTTTCTCCATTCACAGCTGTCATTTATTGTACGTATCGTCCCAAGCCCGGACTGGTTTGTGGGTGTGGACAGTATTGACCTGTGTGATGGCGATCACTGGAAAGAAAACGTGTCAGTGGATCTTTTTCCATATGATGCAGGAACTGACAGCGGGTTCACCTTCTCATCTCCCAACTTTGAGACCATCCCACAGGATAAGATCACACAGGTGAGCTGCACAGGTGCATGAGTCCAACGTAAACCCAGGTATTTAGAAATCCAGATTTTCAACAACTTCAGTAATAAAAACATCAGCCTTTCTATAAGACTCATACAGAGACGCGGTAGTGAAGTGATGTACGACTATTGAATTTGACCAAAAATTACAACATTGCTTCAACATAATAAACTACATTTGTATAAGTCATTAGAATATTTATTTCTGCTCATTTCAACCAGAAAAAGCAAAAAGAATAGAGACATAACTTTAACGCTATATTTAAGGTAAATTTAAACATAAATATATGTTTTAAAACCCAACTCTCAACCAATGACATGGTGTAACTCCTATCCATCAGTATACTGCAAGCCCAATCGTCCAGGTATAATTCAGGTCTGGTCAAGCTCATCATCTTTTTTTTCATATTTAAGAGGGCTTTTGGCATAAGCTACAAATGTTATGTTAGCTGGTTAGACAGTGATGTAAAAATAGTAAAAACAGCTGAATAAGACTATGAATAAACAGGGAAACAAAACAAACTTTTTCACAATTTGGTCATATTGTTGAATTTATACTATAATGCACTATAAGGAAAACATCACCAGGCTGAGTTCAGTGAGGTAGAACAGAAAATGAGTGAGAATTAAAGTGTAACTAGTAAACTATATGAGAGTATGTGGGGTTTAGTCACATTGATAAAGGTAATTAAGCCAATAGACACAGCTGTGTTCTCCAGAAAGCTGTACCTAAAGACATTTATATTTCACTAAATCCAGCAAAAATAAAAATAATGCGGCAGCTGTTGCCCTGGATACCAACTTTCTTTTCTATTAAACTGTAATTTAAACTTTTAGTATCAATTGTAAGCCCATGCAGCAGCATAATTAGTCTGAAGAGGCTTGTTACAACACATATTTTAATAGCTATTCCTTGTCCATTTTCCCCTGCATAGATCACCTCCTCCTTCCCTAGCCACCCAGCCAATTCCTTCTTCTACCCCCGCCTAAAGCACCTACCACCCATTGCCAAGGTCACACTGACCAAAATAAAGAAGACCAATCAGATCATCAGCCTGCCCGTGGAGCCCACTCAATCCAACCAGCTGCCAACAGGAAATGAGATTGAAGATAAGCTCATAAGTAAGTCTGAATAACAAATACATTAAGAATTTCTGTCTTTATATGATTAATTTACTTCCTTTGAAGCATGTATGTTGAAGCACGGTACAGAGCACAATAACAAAAGACAGAACTCAAGGATGCGGCAGTTTGCATCTCAGTTTGGTCTCAGTTTCAGTATCATTAGAGTCCTATGTTTTGAGAAACTTTTATGGGAAATCAGGAGCAGTCGTTTAAATGGCATCATGTCCTCCTTTATGTCTTAACACAGATCCATCCGTGAACCATTACTTGCGTAACCGGTTCTCTGAAAATCTAGTGAACTACCAAGTGATGACTGAAAGAGAACCTTACCCTAACCCTAATCCTCAGCGGTTCTCAATCTGATCTGGTTAACACACCTATGATCCAAATATTTATCTATAGTGATATTTTAATCCCCATAGATTTATCTATATTTTATTCTTCATTCAAGCTACTGTCTTTGCAGCTACAAGTCATTCTGGTGACAAACCCTGAATGCATCCATAACTGAGTTAGCATAGAAATAGGCAAAAATATAAGAAGAAACAGAATTCAGAAGAACACTAACTCTATAGTGTCTTTCTTATTCTACTGGTGTATATATATATATATATATATATATATATATATATATATATATATATATATATATGTATAAGGGTTTTTTTTGGAAGTTAAAGGCTGAAAGTATATACAAAACATTCTGTAGCATTTTACATGCTTTGTCAAACTCAGATGTAAGGTTTTAACATAAGGCGGGGAACTTGTGTGTTTACTGGCTCATTTTTTTGGAATTTGGGAAACATTACAGGCCACACACAAACTAAATTGCTTCCAACCAAAGACCAGAGAATCCAAGCCAGAGTCAGGGTACCAGAAAGTACCAGAGACACATCTGGCATCTAGTAGAAGAGCCAAAATATGTGTGATAAAAGATGTCAAAGAGTACTTTAAGAAAACTATGTAGAAATTATGTACAGTGGACTTTCAGTCATGATGCTAAGCGGGACATAAACGCTGGACTTTAATTCATGTGGTGAAGCTGGACATGGGGGTTCCCACACTATTTAAGACTCTTCACTGTACAGTGAGGAAGAATACAAAGACATCTTGGAAAAAGCAAACGTAAAAGCTTTATCGAACTACAAGTCAGCAATGCAGCAGACAAGTAACTTTGTGTGAATGATGTATGTGATAGGGAGGGCAAAACAGCCTATTATAAAAGCACAATTCACCACGGAAAGTCTAAACAGATGACCTGACCAGGAAAAGTTTTTTAAGGGGGAAAAAGTAATTGATAGCATGTTGGCCTGGCAAAAGAGCTGACAGAGCATTAATCAGAAGCAGGGTTGAGGGTAACTGTAAGGGTTTGAGTCAGCATCACAGACAACAAGACCGTTCCCCCGACAACCCATCAACAAACAATGGAGAATGGCCAACAATCTGTTGGGGTTTCCTCCCCCTGCTCCCAATGCTCCATCTTACCGTTGTGTCTGTTTATCCTACCCCTATCATTATCCCTCCATCATATTTGTGTATTCTCCCCAGAGCTTGAACAAAACTTTTCTTTAATGATCAGTAAGCACCTGTTCTAGATCTGTGAGACACTGATAGAAAATCAGGGTAAATCATCTTTGTTTTTCTGCAACCTTTTGTCACATTAACCTTCGCTTTGTCATTCTTGAACATACATTTTAAAGGGAGTTATCAGCCTTTCATTTGATATCCAAATGTCCATCTATGCAGCTTCCGTACAACCTCCCATCCTTCTGCTTTTCTACTCTTTAACTGACAACTGCAATTCATATCAGCTGCATAGAAGCTCACGAAGAGCTTGACTGAGGTACATCAGCAAGTAGACTGAAAGCACCAAAAACATGATGTGATGATAAGACTTTAAAGGATAGAAAGTCAGAGGATGCTTCCTTACCCTCTATTATAGGTGAGGTGTCTCTTAATAAGGGGCTAAATCCTGATCTGTTGCAAAGGACTCATCCAGTAGCAGCACTGCTTACTCTGAGGCAAATATAAAAAAAATAAGCATGGCAACACCCTTTAATAATTTTGTTTCATAAAGAGAGAAGAAGATGAGTTATTTTCCTGATTATGACATATTCCTCATCTTTAAAATTAAAGTCATGTGCAATGAATTAGTAGAATGGAAACCTGATTGTTAATATGACTGCTATGCTACCCGCCCTTCTCTTCCTCTCTGCAGATACCCCTCTGGACTGTGAAGTGTCAGTGTGGTCTCCCTGGGGCTTGTGCAAGGGCAAATGTGGAGAGTCAGGCGTTCAGCACCGCACACGCTACATCATAATGCACTCAGCCAACAACGGAGCAGCCTGTCCCCTGCTGGAGGAAGAGAGGAAGTGTTTCCCAGACAACTGTTTATGACTAGGCCAGGAAAAGCGGGAAAAGAAAGAGAGGAAGGAGAGGAGAAAGAAGAAGGAGAGGAAAGCCAGAAAAGGGAGAAAAGGACGAAGACACAACAACAACAGTAAAAGGTCCGCGATTTAATCACATTAAGTTTAACCATCACAAACCAGCTTCCATCTGTTCTCCCTGGCCAAACTGTTTCTGTGGAAATCGCTAATATACATACTGATTATCTGACTGTTCAACTGGGAGAGTGTGCCTTCGAAAAAAAATCCTTAATCTTCCATTCATACTGATAGATCTGACAGCACTAAAGAGGTGTAGTTTGGCAAAATAGCTATTAGACACCAATTCAGTTTTGGCAGATTATCAAAATTGTCTGGGGAGAGATAAATGCTGTCTTGTAATAAGAAAATGAGCTGAAAACACATGTTGGCACTGTAATTGGATTTGCTTTGATACTTCTGAAGATCACAAATATTTGTTTGCCCAAAGTGGATTATAACTCCCAGTAGCTTCTATCTTGAGGATTTAGAAATAAATCCTGGTATGAGATCCAAAATTATACAAATTATATCAAACTAGGAAAAGGAGGAAATACAATGCTTCATTAGCATTAGTAATATGATCACAAAGGTGACATATACACTTTCCTAAATTCAAAACATAATGTTTAAAGAAACATTGCGCTTGTTTTCCTAAAGAAAATGGATATATTTATTGACAGGATTTTAACCTGTAGTGTACAGCATATGAAATCTGAAATAATTTGTATTCCTTTACGTTACTGAGTTAAAACAGAAAACCTTGTTTTGTAAAATACAAAAACACTAAAAATATATGTTTGTTTTTTTTGTTAAGGTCAATAAAATGTAAATACAACTTATGATACTGTTTCCTCTTTGATTCCTGTTTGCTCAAGAAAGAAATGGTGGTGTCGTTTAATTAAAACTGTCATTGCCTGTCGAGTATCACCTTTAAATATTAGGTACACATTAAGGTAATATTACTAATGTTGGGTTTGCAGGATCCAATGGAGTGTAGAGGACAGACTGACCTCGGTTCACACAGTTTTGGACTGAATTCACCCTAATGAAGTGTTGGTCATAAAGTGAACACAAATGATCTCCAGTGATTTAAAAGAGTTCATCAAATGTTTGCATCTCAAAGTTTAAAATCTTAAAGCAATAAATTCATTTCACATAAAGGCTATAAAGGATAAATCCTACTACACAAAAATATATATGTACATTGAAAAATGACCTCTTCTTTCAGGGCACGATGACGATGACATAATTTTAAGTAAACGATATTAGTGTAAATATGTAAAACAGATATTCCCACCAAGCCAACACTGAAACTACAGATGACAAACTGAATAGCAATAAGAACTAAACATCTGGTACATGAGGGATGTCCTTCCGTTCTGAATGACGAGGGAGAGGAAAATTACTGAGCTAAAGATGTGGGATTCTGTTTTAGCTTTTCTACTGTAGGTTCACTAACTATGTGTTAGAAGTAACAGTAACATAAACATCCAGTTTGGTGCAATGTAATAAGGAATATCCCTGCTTTGTTTGTGAAATTTAATTTTTAACAGACACAGTATAAAATCTGTGGTTATTTTACTGGTATGATAAAAGTACTGATTTACTGTTTAAGCTTCCTGTAAAGCTACCGGAGTGTGGGATGAGAAGGAAATCTGATTCTTTGCTTACTTTAGGGATGACAACTTTTGCAGATGCTAAATATGAGATGGGTTCATTCAGTGTGTGTGGGAGTTTACTTTGCATGTGACCTCATCTAAGGTAAACAGATGGCATTTTACGCAATGGGCTGGATTACATTTCCTACACTGATTACACACTGGGACACTGTCAAGCAATCAACTTACTATATTACAATGTGCTAATATTTTGCATATAATTGTCCTTTGGTACTCTAAAGTACAGAAAAAAGCTGGTAAGCACCTTCTTAGATTTTACTGAGGTAAATGTAAAGTAGATCATTTTTCATAAATGACACTGCTAATTGTTATGTGTCTGAAGTTCATGATGCTTATTCCTACCTCGTGTTAGTGTCAGAATATAAATATAATCTGCAGTGAAACAAAGAAACTGCTAGATATCCTACATCAGGTACATGCTTGCCATTGCAGCTTTTCTATTGGTTCCCAGGTTAACCAGTTACAAAATTACCAGAATAACTTGTCACACAAAGTAGCACCTGGGAGTTTCTCACACTCTCACATATGGACATTATTAGATGGAAAATACCTCAAACTTGAGCTAGAATTTGCAGATCTACAAAAAGGCTCTACTGGAACTGCAGTCAAAGCATTAGGTCACTGTTAAGTGTAATCGAATAGTTTGCTGTTAACATAAAATGGGTTTGCAAGGCACTGGCTTTCTCCTTCAGTGTTACCTGATGCTGGCTGCAGCCATGTTTTTTAATCTTGGAGAGCAGGAGGAGAAATGCATCATTGAGGAGATTCCTGAAGACACACTAGTGACTGGTGAGTTTTTTAGATGGGGAAAAGTCCTCTTGAGTATCATTTATGATACTCAATCATAGCAATAAAAGTGGAATTAGTAATTGAGGGTGAATGTAATTATTTACAAATGTTAAAAACCATGTGATTTTTGAATCACACAGTAGCTTTACATGCACAATATTATGTTTCTAATTTGAGCAAGTGCAAAAACCATGAAAAGCTATTCAAGCCTTATTTTAAATGAAACACTTCCAGTGTATCCAGTAGTTAAATGAATGCAATAAAGAAAGAAATATAAAGAGTATTCCACCAACTGCAAGGTTCATGCACCTGGAAATCAAAATCAGTGCTTTTTAAGATCTCCTCATGAAAGAACCTCATGAAAATGCAGTATATTTAAGGTTGTATAACCAAGCAATACCACCTGGGTATACAGCTACTCAGCAGTAGTTAGAACAAACTGTATTTGGTTCTTTCTTTTTACCACACAGCAGTTTGGTGATTCTCTCTGCAGTTTTCCATATTTACTGAGCAGGATGTGTGCCAGTGTTTTGTGATACTTTGTATTTTTAAGATTTTGTTTTTAGACTTAAGTCACCACTATCATGTTATCCTATGTATAAAAACACCATGAAAGAGTTACAACTATTAAGCTGTAATAAATAAGTAATATTAAAATGCAACAATTAAATTATTCTTGATGGCTACTGATTTAAACATATCATCTTTAAATTGATATACCTTCAGCAAGTTATGTGGGACATTAAAGGCATTCTCAGATCTTTCTCATTGATGTTAATCGCAGACTATTTGAGACTTTGATGATTATGAATGGTTTTTGATAACCACATAATAAATAAACTGGAAATGATCAATCTTGTCATAAGCATATGTCACAAATCTTGCAAGCTTGCCATGGGTCTTTACAGTTACTGTGTGTGTATTTTTGTTTGTGTATATGTCTGCACTTATGCGTGTGTCTCTTACCTTTAGGGTTTTTTCTTTTGGAGCCTTGGGATATGAAGGCATTATCACAATCCCCTCAAATTGGCCTCACTGTGACAGTAAAAGATTCCAACAGTGAGGTACTGGACTCAAAGGATACGGGGTATCAAAAAGCCAGGGTTACTTGAATTTCTTCATGTGGTGTTACATTAAAAATATGTCTTTCTAACATCAGTAAAACCTAAACACAATAAACATCACAGAGAATATCTACCTCCCAAACTTGATTTATTTTCATATAACATTGCCTTATTTCATTTTCTTTGGAAATTAAATAACCAAAGAGAACCAAATAAATGAAAACAAGTGTTTATTACAGCTGAAAAAATTAAGCCTAATAGTAACTTTCCTACTTTTCAGATTGTGCTGTCCAAGCGCTATGGGAAATTTGGTAAATTCACCTTCACAGCTCACGCCTCTGGTCAGCACCTTCTTTGCTTTAAAACAAACTCGACAAGGTTTTCTGTCTTTGCTCGTGAACGTCTGGTGAGAAATGTGGACACACAGAACAAATTATCCAAAACAAAGCAAAATATACAAATACACACCCCGTTTAAGCACTGATTAATAGTTAACATTAACTTCTGTTTATCAATTTTGCTACGCAGAAGCTACATTTGGATGTACAAATGGGAGAGTACACAGTTGGCCACAATACTGATAGGACTAAGGACAGCATGCAGACCCTGGAGAACAGTCTTAGCCACCTAACGGAGCAGATGATTCACATCACCAGGCAGCAGGAGTTCCAGAGGGTAAATAAATATTTTACTGCACTGTCTTAACAGTCATTTAAACCTGAAATACAATAACGAGACCAGAGAAAAGGGGCGTTCCTGTATATTAGATATAAGTTTGACTTCATGTCAAGAACCTTGAAGTACTTTTTTACACTGCTACAAATAAAAGAGAATATATTCATTGTAAAATGGTAAAATCACATCATATAACAGGCTATCTGTTGTAAAACACAGTTATATCAGTCTCTTCTCTCTTTCTTTCTCTTTTATTTTGTTGCCTGTTGTCATTCAGGAGAAGGAGGAGGTGTTTCGTCAGATCAGTGAGAACACCAACAGCAAAGTGTTGTGGTGGGCTGCAGTGCAGACCTCCATTCTGCTGGTGGTTGGCTTCTGGCAGATGAAAAGACTCAAAGATTTCTTCATCGAGAAGAAACTGGTCTGATGAAGAGCTTTGACCAGCCTCATTGTTTTTACTTTTATTTCGCATACCTGTACCAGTGAAGTTTGAGTGCTCTAGGGCTGTAATGCTGAATAAAAAGGCCTGTTTTTACCAAACAGCTAGTGCGATGCTCTAGAGTATGGTGTTTAAGACTATGGTATATACAGTTGTGGTGAGGAGTACTCACATTCATCATGGACATGAAGTTCTTTGAAGTGTTCTCTATCCGGGTTGGAATGACTGTACAGCACACATTTTTAAATTGGGTGTGGAAGTTTGAATCTATTTTGGATTTTCTTTAATCCATTCAGGGTCAAAATTATACATGTTGGATCAAATATATACAATAATATTTAGTTAGCAAGTCCCTTCTCAAATTGCACCCTGACTAGATGCTCTTTGTAGCCATGAAGGTATCATTTTGGCTGGATATTTCACCACTCTTCTTGGCAGAATTGGTAGACTTCTTGTAAATTGATTGGTTTCTTGGCAAAGATTCAGCTTTTAGGCATAGTTCACAAATTTCCAGTAATGGTGAGGTCAGGGCTTTGGGAAGGCCATTCCAGAGAACTAATATTAGCCTGCTTTATCAATTCCAAAACCAGTTTTGATATGTTTGGGATCACTATCCTGTTCTAACACCCAATTTTGTCCAAATTTCAGCCATCTAGTTGCTGATTTGAGGTGAAGTTAAAGAATTTGGAGGTAGTCCTTCTTCTTCATTAATTATCCACTTTGTGCAATGTACCAGTACCACTGGCAGCAAAACAGACCCAGAACACGATGCTACCACGATCATGCTTGTTAGCTGGTAGTGTTCTTAGGTTTGAAAGCCTCATCCTTACTCATCTGAATATATCTCTTGTCAATATTGGCCACATCTGACCATGAAACATTTCACCAGAAGGCATTTGGCTTGTCCATGTGGGTCGCTACAAATTTAAGTCAAAATTAAAGTTCATATTCGAGTCAGAGCTTCTTTCTTGTTTGGCATTCTCTCAGTACATGGCGATGTAAAACTCACTTCACTGTTGACAGTGACACTAGTCTTCCAGCACAACCAGGGGAACGATCCTTAGTCGTTCACCCGGTTGTTTCTGAACATCCTAACCAATTTCCTTTCATGACAGTTTGGGTCTTCTTTCAGAGTGAAAAAGTGGTGAAACATCCAAATAACATGTGTACAGTTGTTTGAACTGATGATCTTGGAAACTACAGTTATTTAGAAATTATTTTTTATTCATGACCACAATGAATGTCGGTAAGCTTCTGAGCACAACTGTATCCCTTGCGAATTAAAATCTGAAAAATTTGTGTAAAAACTTGGAATGGTGCTTGTAAAATTATGTTTTTTGTTGAATAAAATATTGTTTGAGGCATTAGGTCACTGTAATCTTTGATTTGTGTGACATTGACGCAATATAATAGTTTATATTACTGCAAGTTTGTCCTAAATAAGGTGAAAATCATTGCCAGCAATTAGGAAAATATACTGAATGTTTACAAAGACTGAATTTGTTATAATTACTTTCTATGAAAGTCAATAGCATAAGAATCGTCACGTGATTATGATGCATTTCATTCATAGCTTACCTGGTGTTCAAATGTCCAAAAGGCATAATCTTAAGCAGGTATTTACAGGTTTCCGGCAATTTAAGTTAGAAGTTGGACTGACAGCTTCAACAACAACTGACCATTATCGAAAAGGTAAAGTTACCTTTATTATAAGCAGTTAGGGCATTCATTAACCATTAATGACTCTAGGAGTGGAACAGAGCTAATATAAGCTAAATTAGCTTTTAGCTTCACTAGCAGTCACAAGGTTTCCAAAGCAATAAATATAGTTAGCTAATAAACCTTAATGAAATATGGCGAACTATAAGAAGATATGCAGCAACTATTTTAATACACATGTGTAAATAAGAATTGGAAGACCGTTTAGCTAAATCTGCTAATTCAAGCAACGTGAGTTAGCAAAGAAAGTTAGTTAAATTAGCTCATTAACTCCTCACCTAATCTTGTTTTCCTGCAGGTTTTGAAATGTCTTCCTGGGTTTACTGCAATTCATGCTTTCTTCCTCCAAGTGCTGACCGCAAACTGGCAGTCACAAACTGTGGCCATGTCATCTGTAGCGTCTGTTATCAGAGAGGTACATAAACACTTTTGTTGCAAACACAGTCAAAACAATCACTGTTTGCAATACCAGCTTATATTTAACCACCAAGTCTACACTATAGCCTTCCTACACCCCAGGCAAATGAAAGCATGATTAGACAGGGACATCTGTTGGGCTTTAAGTGATATTGCAGAGCTGATTATTTAGGTTTTGACTGAGTGTGCATGCTTCTAAATTGTCTTTAAAGGAAAGGAGCTCCCCGGGGATCTAAGTTTAACATATATGTTAGACATTGTTATATTATAGGGAAAACCAGTCATGCTCTGTCATTATATGCTTCTTGTTAAATGTTCAAAAACTGAGAGCGAAATTACATCATTCACCAATGGATGGTACTCCTGGAGGTCCTTTAATCCCTATTCATTAGCCCTGGATTTGTTCACGATTGGTCTCACCTTAATCAGACTTTCTTTGACTTTGTCTGTCTCCCATGGTTAGACACAGCCATTTAATTGATTTTGTTTCACAGACAGAAACCCTCTAAGTCAATTTTCAGTTCTTGCATGTCTTCTACTCCTTGCAAGCCAGAAAGTACCATGCATTATATTCTTGATTTTGTAATTTTGGTCTAAATATAATCTTTCTTTCAGGCCAACCAGGCAGCTGTTTAATCTGCTGTTCTAAATGCCAACTGTCACCACTATCTGACAAAGTAAGCGCTCTTTTCTCATTAAATCCCCAGTAACTGTGGATGTTGGTGTGGGATAGCCACATTAATAATCAGACCATTAAAAGTTTAATATTCTGCTGTCATTGGAGTTATGTTAAATGTGCTTGTTTCAGAGCAGCCCTGATGTCAAGGCCCTTTTCTCAAACATCAACGTGGTGGCAACCAAGCACTTAACAGAAATCAGCCAAGTTCAGTCATTTTCTTGCTTCATATAAACACTTATAATCTTATCTTATATATCAATGACCTGTAAACAATTGTGCTGTATAGCATTTAAATATGTCAAAAAAATTTATGGAGGTTTAAATGCAGTAGTGTAATGCAGAACTTGCATAAATAGCACTAATTCTGCATTTTCCCAGGTTATAAAGTACCAGGCAAGACATCAAAAGAGGCTCTTCACTCACTACGAGCAAAGGGTGAGAGGATTTTTTTCTTTTTTTCTTTCTTTGCCTTAAAATTTTATTTTTCTATCTAAAAGAACTCAAAATTTAACTCATCAACCACAGTAGATGTCTAGCTCTGAAGACAGCAGCAACTGAAATAGATATATGCTCATGCCACCCAGTGCACCAGACTTATCAATTAATCACTTACAGAATGAAAAGCTAGAGGAGGTAGTAGTGAGGATGAAGCAAGAAATGCAGCAGATGACAAAGTAAGTTAAATTAGACTTGAAATAAGCTGCAGTTTGTGAAAAGTTGGAAGGGTTTCTTATTTATTTTTCCCATTAACAGGAAGCTGAATGAACAGAGTGCCTACATTGCAAAGCTGGAAAATGCACTGAAGCTTCAGAGGTACAACACTGAATAGATAGTTAATCCAATGTGTAATTGTCAGTTTCTACCTACTAAAGCCAGTTATTGCATCCCTAATACTTATTTTACGTTTTCTTTTAACAAATGTCTGGCTAAATTCCCTGTGCTGTAGATTTGAATATAACTTTTTTTAGGGTTTTGCATCAATAATAATGACATGAAGGTTAAATAAAATTTTTAAAAAAAGTAAATAATGATTAGTGGAGACAGTTAAAAGCCAGTTTAGTTTTCTATCAGTGATTAAAGACTTTTACAACCAACTGGTTGTTCTACCTCACCGTTCACTAGGTGTCACTCCTGGCACATCCATGATTCAACTATAGTAATGCTTGAATGTTGAAATGAATTCAGCAATAAAAAAAACCCGACTTATAAGTCTGTGTAGAATAATTTATAAAAATACTACAGTTTCATTCATTCATTCGTTCAACTGAGTCCATGCAGAAAGGCCATCATCTGCTATCTTACTGTAGGTTTCAATCCAGCAGGTGTGTTTTTGTGTAAGTGATTAACATTATTTATTACTCCTGTTACTCAGTACCAAAGCTTCATCTGGGCACCATATGAGTTCCCATACCCCACATGGACATAAACCAGGTAAACTATCTCTTATTGTATTGGCAAGTGTAACGATCTGTTTGTCGGTGACGCCTGACAAAATATCCGGACATACTGTGTACCATTAACAATTTTAATTACTAATGCTGTCCTGTGCAAGAATTGTATATGTACACTCACTATCCACTTCACAGATACACCTGCTCATCTGCTTTTTAACATAAATATCTACTCAGCTAGTCATTTGGCGACAATTCAGTGCATTTAGCCATGTACACATGGACAGAACAACCTGAAGTTTGAAGTGAGCATCAGAATGTGGAAGAAAAGTGATTTAAATTACTTTGAACATCATGGTTGTTGGTGTCAGATGGGTAAAGAAAATATCCAGTGATTGGGAGTTCTCTATTGCTGATATATGAGGTCGAAGGATAATGCCGGACTGCTTTGAGCTGATAGGAAGGCAGCAGAAGAACATCTCTGAATGGATAACTCATTTGACCTTAACACCACACTGGGTTCCACTCCTGTCAGTTAAGAATAGGAAAGTGAGTTTACAATTCTCATGGGCTCACCAAAACTGGAGAATAATAGTGGTAGGGTCAGAATTTCTCATCAGTAAGCAGGGATCTACCCTTCCGTGTATCAACAGTTTAGGCTGGAGGTGGTGTAATGGTCCAGGGGGATTTCTTGGGACAATTTGGGCCCCTTAATGCCAATTGTTTAAACACCACAGCATACCTGAGTATTGTTGATATTATTGATGTCCATCCCTTTATTACCAGAGTGTTTCCAGCACAATAATGTGCCATGTCACGAAACTCAAACTGGTTTTTTGAACATGACATGGGTTCACTGTAAATTGGCTCCACGATCACCAGATCACAATCCAACAGTGCACCTTTTGAATGTAGTGGAATAAGAGATTTTCATGGATGTGCAGCTAACAAATCTACAACAACTGTGTGATATTGTCATATTCATTATGGATCAAAATCTCTTAGGAATGTTTCTAGCACCTTGTCGAATCTATGTTATGAAGAATTAAGGCAGTTCTGAAGGCAAAAGAGGGTCCAATCATTAACAGCATGGTGTACCTAACAAAGTGACTTTTTTAGTTATTATATTCCACATGGTTAGTTTATTTTATACACTTTGTTATTGCTACAATCAATGAAGTACTCCGAGCAGATTAAAAATGAATGACAAGGAAAGAATATTAACATTAATGTTTTATTATAATTCATTATAATAAAATCTTATATTATATTTATTTAAACCTGTGAGTCGCTAGTTGCAACAACAAAAAAATCCTGCAGCAACTTTTTTAACCTTATTACTTTTAGACTTTAAAACAACGGTCTAAGTGGCTCATTTTATGAATAACTCATGTCTGTCACTAATAGCACACAGTATGTTTTAAGTTGTTTTAATTTTTGTTCTTTCTTTCTTGTCTAAGTCCTACAGATACCATATAACTCCTCTGTGTCCCTCTCACGACACTCTTCAGCTACTAATGTGTGAGTATAGTCTCTGTCTGCGATTTCAAAATTTTCCTTAATCGCATTGACCTTCTCCTTCTATTCATTTTTGATTAATACTCTCTTCGTTCTATCTCATACTGCTTATTTTTCTTCTTTGGCCTGTATTATTCTCTTACTATAACTCAGGCTTCAGAGAGAGAGAAAGTAGGAGGTAGTTCACAGCACAAACAAGTTATATCCTGGCTTCACTACTGATGTCTTATGTTAGCTTTAGTTGCCGTGAGCTTTGCCCTGCCCTGCGGCTATCCACACACCTGAATAAGCTGATCTTTGCTTTGGTTTAATCAGGAAAACGTACTGGGTTTCCCAGACAGTACTGACATAGGATTGATTGAGTGTCAGAATTTAATAGTATTATTGTTATTATATCCACTGAGACTTTGGCTTTAGAAGATGGAGAGCAGATATAAATGTCATTTCCTGCAGGGTCAATTCAGCACTGGCACTTTAGTCACTGATAGATGTCTTTCTGCTTTGCTGGTGTGCAACATGGGTGAAGTGGTGCCATTATAATATAAATTTGGTCTCATGGATTCTCAAATTATTTTGATCTCACTTAAAGTATCACAGAATGAATGTCAAGAAATGTATGTTTTCTATCAGAAGTACAGTAAACTACACACCAGAATCATGATTTTGGTAAAAATAAAATACAAATACTATAATATATTATATATATATAAAATATAATTTTTGTTCATTTACATTTTTTTTTCCTACAGTTTAGTGTAATTAATAAGGGATTTAATAAATTATTTAAAACTGTTTAAAATACAGATAGAATGTAGAAGGTCAGATTTATTTCACTACATTATACCACGTTTTCTCATATTGATTAGTGCTCCATTTGTACGTGAATTTTTAAAAATTCATTAAAAAAGTGTGTCTGCAAAACAGCTCAAGTCCACTGTTCACTAAGTATGTGTCAGTGTTTGACTTTTGAAAAAAATAAATATTCATGTAATTTTAAATGTTGACCTATTAAAGAAAAATATAAAGCATTCAGGCGTCGGTGCACTGTTAAAAACACTGAAGCCAACAGAACTAATGAAGTGTGCCTTCCTGTCTGGCAGCACTGAAAACATGGAGGTGGATCAAACAAGTCTGTTCTGGAAAGTAAGTCCCAGTTACTTCACTCACTGTCTATCATTGTTGAATGAGATTCTGTCGAGATTACACAGCATCCTGACATTGACTTTAAGGCTTTAGTATATTATGACTGAAAGTATTAAGCAAATAAAACGCTGTGATTTGTGCTGTTTCTCTGTGAATCTGTCTTTCAGCCTAACTCCAGAGTATCATTTATCAGTGCTCCACAAGATGGACGGACTGGTATGTGCTTTCTACTGCCTGTTATACAGCTACTGGTTTTGGTTTTAACTGAGTGAAGAGGTGTCATCTGTGTCAGATATTTCCATTTGCTGGAAATGCTGTCATTCTGCACCTATGTTTATTGCTATTTTGAGACTTAGATTCTGATGATTTGACCACCTACAGTAAATAAAGCAATGCAGATAAATAAGATAACTGAAGATGTCCTTCAGTTGCTATTCCTTTATCACTTTAGACACTGTAGATATCTACTATACCTACATAAGAGTTTAGTTCAGTAAATATGTTATACAAGAGGATCATTTTGTAACCATCAGTGGACTGATTATGCTATTAAAAATACTTTTTACAGAAGATTTTATTGATGGTTACTGCAAGATAAGGATGACGTGTGTCATTAATTATAGAGCTAACTGCAGCAGAGGTGTGTACAAGCTTTAGGTGTTTTGCCTGGTTTGTTGGTAGCAACATTCGTGCAAGTTTGATGCAAATTACTCTAGAAGATGACTCACCTGTTTATCTTGCTGTCTCTGATGGCTTTCCAAATGAAACATGCAGTAAGCTCGTGAGATGGAACAAGAGACACATAAGCCTATAATGACCCAGAAATACCTCGTGAATTTTTTTTAATCATTGTGAGCCATTTTTATCTGTGCGACTTGTGTTAAGGATTAACCATGGTTTCATCTTGTGTAATGTGCAGGCACCATCCCTCACAGATCGCTCAACCCAGACATGTCAGCCAGTCACGCCGCACGCTCAGCCACAGTGAGGTAACAAGTTTAATTCATCAAATGTATCAAAACAATATCATTGGCAGCACGGTGATGCAGTGATTAGCAAGGTTACCTCACAGCAAAAAGGTCCCTGGTTAGAATCTCCTGTGTAGCTGGGGCCACCCTTTTGTGTAGATTTTATATCCTGTGAGCCTTTCTGATGTTTCTTTTTTTTTCCTGCATTAGTTTTCTTTTTTGTTTATTAGTTCAGGGAAGAAAAGTCTGATAACCTTCTGCTAGTTTAAAAAACAACTCCTGACTTCAAAATGTCTCGGGTTTATTGCTGGTACTGATCATTTGCATACATGTGTGATTTTTTTCATTTTGTAGTTTTTTCATTTGTTTCAAGAAAAACCTGCAGTGTCATATGTGACTGTGTGAGCTGTTTATTTGTGGACACAAATGCAGAAACACTCAAAAAAATAATGCTCATAGTCTAAAAATACACAGGAACAAAAACAGACAAGCAAGGGAATCTACAACTTTAAAGATCACTAGGAGATACAGAGTCACTGTCAAACTCAAAGTGCAGTGGTACTGTACAGAGCTACACACAGCTATGAGGGATAACACAACAATAAACAGAGGACGACAGAGACAATATATAGACACACCAGATAACGAGAGGAGTGGTAACAGGTGAGTACACGGCTGAAACCAACTCAAACACGGGTCATCCAGAAGAAGCATTAACTCAAAACCCAGGGAACATGACATGTAGAAATCATACTGCTATGAGATTTGTGTTGATTCTGCCCCACATCAATGAGAGCGTAAAAAAGAGAAGGCTATATTTAATGAGTTGTAGTATATCTAATTATGCCTTGTTGTTGTTACAGTAGGTTACAGTTTGCCTCTCTTATCGTCTCTTATCGTCTCCCAGCCGTTTTCAAGGAGGACCTTTGACCCCAGACGCATCATACAGCCAGAGATCTGGATGGAAGTCTCTGATCTTTACACCACCGTCCTCCTCCAGGCACTCTATGTCCTCACTGGTCTACCCACCTCCTTAATAAACACGCACACGAAAACTGTCATGAGGTCTCTAGATGAAGTACGCCTAGCTAAAATAAGTCACCACCCTGTTTATATGTTGGTTTTACCCACACACCTGTGAATTCACAGACACAGTTAAATGTATTTAGCTTGACCCCAAGATGTGTTCTTATGTACATTGATTACCAAGACCAAAATTTAAGGTTGTTAAATTGTTTTCTGTCTACAAATTCAATAAACAGAAGATAAAATAACAATGAGCCTTGATGCTGATTGAAATGGTTTCAGTGTTTTCTTTCTATTGTTGACTGAGTTTCAGCTCACACCAAACTTCAGGTGTTCTGGTGAAATCTGGTACACTTTTATGTTAATGACTGGTTTGTAGTCAAAGGTCAGAGTATTCATGACAATTACTTTGAGTAATTCAGTGGAGAATCCTAAAGGCCTCAGCCCACCAAGTCTTACAAGCTTTTAGCTAAAGGCACAATCTGACATGACGTTTTCTTGCTGTGCCAACACCTGTTGACTTTATAAAGATAAAATGGGATTATGTTGTTAATGAAAGAATACCTCAGTTTACTGAATTGCACGAGACTAGGCAGGACATTGACCGTTCTCTCTAGTTGTCTCTTAGCACTTTCTTCGCCGGCTGGATGTAACATTGGAAACACAAAACTCATATCTGTTACAAAGCAAATGCAAGTGAAGGCGAAGAAAAGTGTAGCCGTATAGAAACATGATATCACCTGAAGTCATCGCAGCACGGAAAAGCTTATGCAGTGAAGCGGGTGGCGAGGACGCTTGATGTGTTCAGACAGGTCAATTCTTTCTTAGAAAAGCTACGTTTTCACCTCTATTGTTCCTGGCTGTCAGGGTGGAGAATGGTGTCTATTCAGGAGGGCTCAGGTGGGACTGTGTGTATGTGTGTGTGTGTGTGTGTGTGTGTGTGTGTGTGTTTGTTCTGGGTCTGTGCACGCTCAATTCAGGCACTTGCATTTGGGTGTGTGCTCGTTTGTAAAGTAAGAGAATTGTATAGAGTCAGTAGGCCTGATCCTCTTCTTCGCTTCAGTGGGATTTGAAGACGTTTCCTGTTTTTTAAGGTCCACTTAGAGGGAAATGGCTCCCCAGGGCATGCTAAGCTGTCTTGGTGTCACACATTGACAGGTAGAAGACTAAATCAAAATAATCACTACCTTATGGACGCACACAAATAAACACACACACAAACCAGGTGAACTCTTGTGCTGACTATCTCAAAAAAACTTCACTGAGGGGTGTATTGTTTAATGTGTGTCAGTTTATTATAACTTTTATATAATGTTTTTTTTCTCTTTCTCTTGCTCTCTCTCTCTCTTTTACTTTCTCTGTTGCACTCACACACACCTCTACGTGGCTCCAGGCTGTACAAATGAGCTGTGCCACTTCAGAGAGCTAAAGAAAACTATTCTGATGCCTGTGATAATTATTCAGCAGCATGTTCCCACAGCTTGTCCACCCCTCCCTCTCTCAGTCTCTCTATCTCCACTCTCCTGTTTGTGTATGTGTGTGTGTGTGTGTGTGTGTGTGTGGAGAGAGAGAGAGAGAGAGAGAGAGAGAGAAGGAAAAAGAGAAGCTTCTCACTTAATCTGATCCAGACTTCACACTTTGTCACTCAGTATTTCAGTCTTATAACTTTGGTGCGATAAGTGTAATCCCCTCTAGGCAAGACAAGACATGAACTAAATGATTTCACATTTGAATTATTTGTCTTACTGAGGTGCAAAGAATTTGCTTCTATGTAAAGTCTAATCACCTTTAGTGTTTAAGATTTAATTTGAAAAACAAAAGAAATCTAATGAAAATGTTTGAGTGAATAAGTATTGACAAAAGCTACCTTGTCATTCATATTTTTGTATTTACTTTTATAGATCATAATTGATTTCCCTCATGTATGTTTTAGAGCAGTGCAACCCCCGCAGTGGTTTCATCTGTGCTTGTCGTGTAACACCTCAATGCAGTTGCGTTCCATACTGTTGATCGCAATATTTTACTACAGAGATGAGAACACACTGTTGGTTTTAAAGACGATATGCTACAACGGTTTAAATTGTATTTATCTGATAGCTTGTAAATTTTTCATGCATGCTCAATCATCCAGGTAAGGAAATCCCAAAAAGTGAACAGAATAAACTTTTTGGGATGTAAACAAGGTGTTTTTCTTGCACTTTCCTTGCACAGTCATGGAGTTCCACAGGGTTCGGTGCTGGGACCAATATGTTTCATGTTTTTATATTCCCTTTACTCAGTATTACAAGAAAACCCTGCATACAGTTCCATTGTTAAGTGAAGTCAGATGACACAAGTTAGTCAGTACTACAGGCATGTTTCAAAGGCATTAACCCTGGATGATTTGTAATTTCTTACTTCTAGATTCAGACAAAACTTATTGTACTCGGCCCCTAAAGCCACTCGGGATAGCTTTCTCTTGGCCTCCAGTAACACTATGAGGAATACTGGAGTCATTTTGAAACAAGATATGTCATTGAATGAACACATTAAACAAATATGTAGTACTTTTTTCTTTTATCTGCACAATATGTCTAAAATTGGAAATATCATATCTCAGAGTGATGCTGAAAAATTAGTTCTTGTAACTTATTCTAGGCTGAACCATTATAAATCCTTATTATGGAGCTACTCTAAACGCTCCCTAAAAGGGATTCAGTTAATCCAAATTGCTGAAGTAAGACTCCTAACAGAAACTAGAACTAAAGATCAAATGTCTTACTTATTCGCTTCTCTTCACTGGCTCCGTGTTAAATACAGAATTTAATTTAAAATCCACCTCCTCATATACAAAGTCCTGAATGAGCATGCCTCATCATATCTGAGACCTTTTAGTAGGATATCAAATCAACAGAGCATTTCACTTTCAGACTGCAGGCTTACTTGTAGTTCCTAGATTTTCTAAAAGTAGAATAGGAAGGAGAGCCTTCAGCTTTCTGGCCCCTCTCCTGTGGAACTAACCAGTTTGCATTCAGGAGACAGATAGCCTCCCTGTTCTTGAAGTTACACTTAAACTCCACTTTCTACCCCCTTTTTAAAGCATATAGTTTATAGCTGGATCAGGTGACCCTGAACCACCCCTAGCTGCTAAAGGCTCAGGATGCTGGGGGACTTCCCATGATACCCTGAACGTTTCTTCACTTCCTTGCGTTTACATGCCATTACTGCATATCATAATCTTTTATCTATGGCTGTATTTGTCTCTCTGTGCTCTCTGTTTCAGTCTTCATTTCCCCCCGCATCCTCCAGCCAGCTGTACAGATGGCTGCTCCTCCCTGAGCCTGCTTCTGCTGAAGGTTTCTTCCAGTTCAAAAGGGAGCTCTTCCTTTCAGCTGTTACATCATGTGATAAAGACAAGATGTGCTGTTGAATGTAACATAATGTTTAATGGGGAGAATTGCAGCTGACCACCCAGATGGGTTTGCTGTTTGACATATTGAGTCAAAGGGCCTTCCTCAGACTTCTGATAAATACAGAACATCACCATCCTTAATATGCATAATTCATATACGACAACACAAGTGACATATCTCACTTGTTGCAAATTGCCATCACTTGAATAGCGAGAAAGCAAAAAAAAAACCAAAACAAAAATGTAAAACCTACATAAAACATGGACACAATATACAATGTTATTAAAATTTATATCCTTACTTTATATCCTTACTATTTGAGGTCTATATATTATCATAGGGAATGAGAAAGTAACGGCAATGTCAGTATTAGAGACAAGAATTCGGGTACTAAACCGCAAATCTATGTCTTGTTCTTTAAGGGCTTTAGGTGCTAAAGTACCCAGTGTTTATATCCAGAAGAGGTCATGTTTAAGCCACATACAGAGTTTACATCTTCACTTTTTTGATGTGAAAATCTATCTATTTTCATGTATACGACATCCTTTTTGATTCACAGCCATCATTTTAGCTATGCTGTTGCCTCTACGGATGGATTGACAAATCAAGTTGAAAAAGTCAGAAAATAATGGTGCGAGTCATTTGCTCTATACTGTAGTTCATTGCATAGAACGTGGAATAGGAGTAGGTTGCTGAATAATCAACATAGTCGCGACATCTGAGCATGAATGCAAAGATTTCCTTCAACAACCTGCAGAGCTGAATTTCATTTAGTAAACAGTGGATTTCACATTAAATTGATCAGCCTTTAGATGGCACTATAGTCCACCTCTGCCTTTTATATAGCTTGATGGCTCCACTGCATTCCTTTGCTGAGTGTGAA